>PVLD010011492.1:0-32241 GCA_004027595.1 Dinomys branickii
ATAGGGATGGATCTCCTCCCCCACTCGGTGATCTGGTCGCGAGCACCGATATCTCACCAGTTATTGGAGTCCCTGCAGGCATGAAGGTTCCAAGGTGCCAGTCTATCCTTTGGGGCTTTCTGCGCGGCCCGCCCGATGCGCACGAAACGTGAGACCGCTGGGCGTTGCCGCCGCCAGAGAGCCGATCTCTGTCGGGAGTGGCCGGAGAGCTGCGCCGGGTCGGGGGGCGGGAGGGATCGAGCTGTCTGTATTCTCGGGGCGCTAGGACCCAGCAAATCTTTCTCTCGGCTCCCGGCGGCGTTTGGGGCCCTCCGTGCGGCCCGCCCGACACGTGCGAAACGAGGGATTGCTGGGCGTCTCCGCCGCTAACAAGCCGATCTCTGTCGGGAGTCGCCGGGGGGGCTGCGCCGGCTCGGGAGGCGGGAGGGACTGAGGCGGCCGCGCTCCCACTGCGCTTGGACCGAGCCAAGCTTCTTCCCCGCGGGGATCGTCCCTGGCTCCCAGCATCTGGGGCTTTCCCACGTCTCGCCCCGGCAGCCTGGTCCGCCCTACCACATCTCCCCCGGCATCTCAGAGAAATACGCCCAGTTTAAACTTCCCAGCGGAGGTCCCGGCATTCACGCTCGCCAAGTCTGTCTCGAGCTGGTGGTGTTTATTAAGGAGGTTCGCTCCCTTGCTGCTCACCTGGTCGCCATCTTCCCCGGATCCTTCCTGCTTTTATTTCACCTTACAGCCTATGACACAAATAACACCTGTTGTTTCTTTCTGTTAGGTCCAGGTTATTTTCCTAGTTTCTCGGATTCCATTTCTCCATCTTTTTAAAATTTCTGTTTGGTTTAGAAGGAGTAATCCTCAACTAACTTTTTTCAGAAAAGGCATATGTAAGAAAAAATTTGTGAGCGCCTAAGCTTTTTGTTCTCATATTTGCTTGAGTATATATGTTTCTAACTTAAATTTCTTTTCTTTACATATATAAAGTCATTGTTCCACTGTCTTTTAGCAAACAATGTTGCTTAAACATATTTGATGGCAATTTGTATTTTGTTGGTTTGGTTTGGTTTGGTTTTGAAGGCAAGTTTTCACTGTGTAGTCCAGGCTGGTATTGAACTCACTATGTAACCCAAGCTGACCTCAAACTCAGAGTGATCCTCCTGCCTCAGCCTCCTGACTGCTTTGATTACACATGCCACCTGGCTCAATTTCTTTATTTCTACAGGAAAAACTTATTTTACATCCTCTGTAGAGCTAGATATGATTGTATTCCTTCTCCTTCCTCCTCCTCTTCTTCCTCATCCCCGTCCTCCTCTTTGTCTTGTCTTTCCTTTTTTTTCTTCATTCATTCCCTTTGGACTAATTCTCTCTCTCAGTTGAAACACTAGCTTTTTGTTCATCTCAGGGAAGTTTTCTTCTTTTATTTCTTTAAATACTTTCTCTTCATTCACCACTCATCTCCTGCAACTCCTATGAGATAGATGGTGAATCCTCTGGGTTTTTTGTTTAATTTTCATCCTAGTTCCATATTTTGAAATATTTCTTTATCCACATTTTAGGCCACATACATAATCCAGTTCTTCTGTTTTGTATTTTCATTTTGGCAATCATATTTTTTTAATTTTTGAGAATATCTTTCTTATATTCTGCACACTCTTTTCATGATCTCCCCTCTTCCTACCCCTTCCCTCCTCCTCCTCTTCCTTTTCTTCCTACTTCTCATCCTTCTCTTCAGTAGATAAATAGGTTATCTGCTGGTGCTTAGATGAGAGGTTTTTTGTGGGATTTTTTTGTTTTTTGTATATTGTTTTTCTCTTTTTGAGACAGGGTCTCCCTAAGCAGTTCAGGCTGACCTTGAACTCACTTTGTAGCCCAAGCTGGTCTCCAACTCGTAACAATCCTCCTGCCCTCAACTCCCAAGTGCTGAGATTACAGGCATGTGCCACCATGTTGGCTCAGAAAGTTGTTTGTTTTTTTTAAATTTCTATTTCTTGCTTAATTTGTCTCCCATTGTATGAAATGAATTCTGTTTGTTCAATTTGGCCTTTCATAGTATTAGGGTTTTTTCGCTTTCATTAAGGCCTTAAAGTCTTGGAATGACATGGTTTGTGAATAATGGAATACAGTACTGTATGTTGAGCTTTACAAACAGTCTGCATGAGTTTCCTCTGCAAATAGGTAGCCCTGTTTGCCGAAAAAGGCCTCTTTCTCACCCCACTCTCACCTCGAACCCTCCCCAAATGGGAGGTGAGAAGTCTCTGTGTAAATTGGCATGCCCTTCCCATTGACACGCTTCTCTTAGGGATATTCAGGAGGCAAGGGCTTAAACCACAACACGGCCAAAAGAAATGACTCTCCTCTGAGCCCTTCCGAGTGTCGTCCCTAGACCCTCAGTGCCCGCTCCACATCCCTCGGCCACACTGTCCCCCGTCATGGGCTCGCCCCCTCCCCCTGCACACACCACATCGTGGGAGGAGAGGCTTACCCGGCTGCAGCTGGGAGCAAATGCTGCTGCTCCCAATATTTAACAGAGGAGAGAGACTACCCACTCTACAGCTCTCGTTCGGCTCACTGTCGTCCTCTCCAAACTTGATGCCCAGCCTGGTTATTTCTCCAGAGTCAGCCAGGAAAACATAGCTACCGCTTGTTTGGAGGTCTGAGGTTGCAGTTTTGCTCTGCTGTGACCCAGCTACCTTCTATCCTCTGTGTATTCTTTCAAAATGTTTTATCCAAGGATGGGATCCTTTCTTGCTTTCAAGGTCCCTCACATCCTTACGCTATTTTATGTACCTCCTTCCTCACTTGATTGCATCTGTGTTCAACTCTAGGGACAGCACAGATAAAGTCACTTGCCTCACAGAATCTATGTTTCTGGGTAAGTACATTTACAATTGACTGGACAGATACTTACAGTACTAGCACAATAAGTGCAACAGGAAGGAATCCGTCAACGGGTTTGATGGGTGGAAGACACATCCTTTTCTCCGAACTATACTCTCACAACATGCCTCACCCCCAGGATTGAACCCAGGGAGCACTGAGCTACGTCCCCACTATTTTCTTTTCTTGGTTTTGTTTTTGTTTTTGTTTTTGTCTTTTTGAGACAGGGTCACACTATGCAGTTCAGGCCGGCCTTGAATTCACTTTGTAGCCCAGGCTGGCCTTGAACTTGTGATCCTCCAGCCCCAATCTCTGGATTAGCTGGAATTACAGGCATATGCCACCATGTCTGGCTCTCAACACTTTTAACCCCAGATGTGTGGAGGTTTCCCATATAAAGCAGTTCTCCAGCAGGCGCCAAGGTGAGCATGCTGTCCTAACTCAGTTCTGATACTACCTGACATTAGAGCGAGATCCCAAGTTGAACACTCAGTCCACAAGCCTGCCCCCCACTTCAGATGCCAGTCCCAGTACTAGGTTGTTACTTATAATTCTGACTAGCTGGCCATAAATAGGGTTTCCTACAGACTCCTCCTTCGGTTGGGTTAATTTGCCAGGATGTCTCATGGAATTCAGGGAAACACAGCTACTGGTTTATTATAAAGCACATGACAAAGGATACAGATGAACATCCATCCATGAGGCAGTGTGAAGAGTGAGACACATGGAAAGGCTCGAAGCACTCATGCCCTCCCAGGATATCGCACTGTTCCGTTGCTTTCCTCCTCAGTGAGACAAAGGACCTGACACCTGCAATTTTAAGGAGGAGACTTTTATTTTGGCACTCCATGATCAAATTGCCTTCCGAAAGCCCTAACTCTGAACACATGAGTCTTTTCAGGGATATTATAGCGACCCCCTTCAAGGCACCCCCCTGTGTTCTGTGGCCTAGAAACTCATTAAATAATGCTTTCCAAGAGTTTTTATAGATTTTGACCTCTGGCCTCCCGTGCCTGCCTCCTTTACTGCAGCTGAAAGTTTCATCTCCCTAATCCTCCCTTCACTTCTGGTCTTTTTGGTGGTCAGCCTAACCTGAGGCTGTTGAGGGACCCCACACTAAGTCACTTCATAGCATAAATTCAGGTGCTATCAAAGGGGTTTGTAATGAGTAACAAAGGATACTACTATCACTCAAGAAATTTCAAGGCTTTCAGGAGCTCTGTGATAGTGACACAGACAGGGATCAGAATTATCACATGTTACACACAAAAGAAGAGGGTGTCTGCACTGAGATCTAAGCGGATAGGACTACAGGGAATAAGAGTACCGGAATAGAGAGGAGAGAGGAAAAGCATTCCAGCCCAAAGGAGTGGCACATGAAATTGTGTTGTTCTGCAGGTGACAGAGACCAGACACAATAAACAGTCTTTAAATGTCTTTATGACTCATGGGAACAGGATAGACAGATGGAAGAGACTTAAACAAGGTACTTCTGATAGCTACTTGCCCTCCTCACTAGCCACATTCCCTGTGCAGTTATTTTGGTCTCCAAGGACATGAGAATCTATATCTGAAAGGCCTTCTGCTGGATGTGCTTGCACCTGTTGTCTCACTTCATGCTCTTAGTAATCCGGAGAGGTAGGCATGATCGTTACCAGTGTGGAGGTGAAGAAATTGAAGCTCAGAGAGGGTAAGCTGCCCAAGGCCATACAACTAGCAAGTGGTGTTGTTAGGATTTTAATCATCTGGGGCATGTCTTTCCACAGCACCAATGCTATTAGAGGAATAATGGCTATGCCATTTGTCTTACATCACTCTATTCTAGATTAGCTCTGTTTTGAAACTGCCCTATGAAGTTATTCTTGATTTTTCTGCTTTGGCCAGCATTGTAAATTCTAAGTAAAGTGGTCTTTAGTGACTGAGATACTAACTTCTGGAGTCAGCTATTGTAAGAAAAGCCACAAGAGAAAGGTCCCAAGAGCTCCTCGTTAGCAATCTTTCTTTAGTTTTTCAGAAGTTAGAATATCTGATCGTCTTCAGATGACACCAAAGTGTAGGACAAGGACTTGCTAATCCTATTTTTTAAATTAAAAGTGGATATCTTAGTCACTTTCCTATCACTGGGACAAAATATATCACATCCACCATTTAATGAAAGAGATGTTTGTTTTGGTTCACATTTTCAATACATGGTTGGCTGGCTTCAAGGCAGAAAGCATGGTAGAGGAGCTAGGCAGAAGAAAGTTGCTCACCTCGTGGTGGCCGGGAAGCAGAGACAGAAGAGAGAATCCAGGGAGGGAGACATACCCTCTCAGGTCACACTCCCAGGGACCCGCCTCTAACCAGGCCTTACCTTTTATTATGGCTTATATCTGGAGGTCCTCCCAAAGCTTGATGTTCTCATGGGGCGGGTGGAAGATTTGGGAGGTGACTGGATGATGGGTATGGGATGCTGGATTAGGGTGTATGAGACTGGGATTAAGGGTAGGGTGAGCATACTAGATTAGTCCACTAACTGCTTTATCATAGTTCTGGATATGAATAATGGGAAGGTCCACCCTGGGTATGTGTGACCCTTACGCAGAAGGCTTGTAGCCTGGATGGGTTGAAAGGGAAAGGGAGTCTTGCCGATTTGGCCTGCTGCTTTGCTGCTTCACTGCCTTATTGCCTTACCTGCCACAGACTGTTTCTGCTCTGCCATGCCTCCCTGCCTTGGAGCCAGCCAAAGATGGACTGCGACCTGTACAAGCTGTGAGATATAATGAACTTTTCCTCCTTTAGCTTCTGGTGTTGGGTGGTTTGTTTCAGCAACAATAAAAGTGTTATCAAATGAGTAACAAAAGATACTACAATCACTCCAGAAATGTCAAGGGTTTCAGGAGCGCTACAATGGGAAAGTGACCGAGACGCCTCCTACAGGCAAGTCAGCTATGAACACACCAGTGAATTAAACTGCTGATGCGTACAGGGGCTCCATGACACAAGTAGCTTCCAAAGCCTCATCTCTGAACACATGAAACTCCTGAGGGACATTCTAGATTTAAACCATGTTTTGCCCCTAAGCCCTAAAACTTCATATCCATCTCTTTATACAAAATGTATCTAGTACATCTCTAGCAGTCGCCAAAGTCAAACAGCTCCAGCACTGCTGAAAGTCCAAGTCCAAAGTCTCTGATGCTCAAGGCAAGTCCTTATTTGTGAACCTTAGCAAAAATCAGAAAGAAAGCTAAATGTTAAGTGCTGTCCATATTCAATAGCACTGGGTAAACATCTCAATTCCAAAAGGAAGAATTAGGGGGATAGGAAAGAACTGACCCAAAGCAAGACTGAAGCAAATCAGGGAAAATATGAAATCCTGTAGTTCCGTATCCAGCACTCAGGGCAAGTTGTGGCCAGATGTAAGCTCCAAATTGTTTGGGTGCTCCCACCCTTATGGTATTTTCAGTACAGCCCTCATAGACACCCTCTTTGGGTTGGCTGTACTCACTGCCTGTGATTTTCCTCAGATTTTCCTTTTCCTTGGCTTTCCCAACTTCCTGAGGTCTCCACTGTATCTTTGGATTCACACTGCCCTCTCAGAGGCATATTGCCTGGGCTTGCAGGCCCTGCTCTGAAACTTGGATGGATGCCTTTCTGACCCCACAACTCTTGCAATCTGCATACCAGTAAAATCAGAACCATGAGCCAAGGTCAAGCATCAGGTAGGCTCCAGTGGATCATGGCTACAGAAGCCTCTGAGTGCCTGAATGGCTGAGCACTGTGGACTAAACCTGAGGTAACCAATTTCCTAGGTGGCCTTTCTTGAGCAGGTCTCTCTGGACTCTCTTTACAAAGCAAAGTCTTTCACTTTTGCATCCATGAACCTGTAAAAGGTAAAATCGTGCTGATTCCTGAGATGCCCTCAAAGCATCTTTCTTATTGTCCTGATGCAAAATACTTGGATTCTTTTACTGCTAACCTTTTCAGGAAACACATTCTCCTTTGGTACAATCTTATAGGCACTTTCTCCTTCTCCTTCTCCTCCTTTTCTCCTTCTCCTTTTTTTATTTTTTGTCTTTTTGAGACAGGATCTCACTATGCAGTTCAGCCTGGCCTTGAGCTCACTTTGTAGCACAGGCTGGTCTCAAACTCACAACAACCCTCCTGCCTCAGCCTCCTGAGTGCTGGGATTACAGGTATGCACCACCACACCTGGCATACTAAAAACTTTTTAAATGGGCTTTTTGCTTCTGATTCTTACTATAAATCTTGCAAAAAACATCAGCAGTACCCACACCACAGCCTGAATTTTGGGCTGCCTTGAAATTGCCTCCATCAGATCAATTAGTTCACTGCACTTAATCAGTCTCCTGCAAAGTTTCATAACATGGGAAAAATGTAGACAAAATTTCTGTGAGAGCATAACACCCATGGTCTTGATACCAGCTGCCAATAGCATCCTTGTTCCCAAATGAAGCCTTCTAAGTCTGGCATTTATTATCTGCATTTCTGCCAGCATTTTGGTCTTCTAAACTCTGATGAGACTCTTCCATCAAGGTCAATTCACAGCATTCTAGAACTCCTTCTCTAGCCAGAACCTTCAAACTTTTCCAAATTCCTCCCATGAGCCAGTTCCAAAGTCTTGTAAACCACATGGTTAGGTGGAGTCTCGGAAATTTTTGATTTGGTACCAACCCCTGTTATCAAATCTATCTTTTCCTTTCTGTGACAAAATATCTCACATCCACAACTTAAAGGGGGAGAGTTTTATTGTGCCTCATGTTTTCAGTCCATAATTGGCTGGCTCCAATGACGGAAGGGCATGGTAGAAGGACCTGGTAGAGAAAAACTGCTTTTGTCATGGTGGCCAGGAAGCAGTGAGAGAAGGGAGGATGCAGGGAGGGAGACGGACTTTCATGCTCCCACTGACCTACCTCTAACCAGGCCACGCCTCCTGAAAGCAAGTCAACTATGAACTCACCAGTGGACTAATCCAGTGGTGAATATAGTACCTCCATGATCCAATCACCTTCCAAAACTCTCCTCTGTAGATGAAATGGGCTGATGATTGAGGTTTGCTTTGGAATAATTTTGAAGAGGAGAAAGTGGATGCTGGCAAGGATGAAACAGGAACAAAGAAGTTTCATAAAACTACCTATTCTTTTTTTATTCTGGATAATTTTAACATCTCATCTGACTGGCAAGTCCCCTCAAGAAAGCATAAACTGAAAATAGATTTTTTTCTTCCTTGTCTAGACTACTTAATTTTGCTCTCCTCTGGCACTGTCTAGTTCCAAAAGCAGCAGCATAGTATGAACTTTGTGGGAAGGATGTTATTCAGAGTTTTATTTTATTAGTTAGTAATCCACTGAAAATGCAGCAGAAAGAAAATAGAAATTTCTAGGTGATGCTAAAAAGTATTTGGAAATTGGAGAATTCATATACATAACTTCTTTAAACTAGAACATTCACACACACAAAAAAAAGCCAGGCATGGTGGCACACACCTATAATTCCAGCACTCAGGAGGCTGAGGCAGGAGGATCATTGAGAGTTCAAGGCCAGCATGGGCTACAAAGTGAGCTCAAGGCCAGCCTGAAGTGCATAGTGAGACCCTGTCTGAAAAAGACTAAATGAATAAATAAATTAAATGGAACCTTCAAATATTGGGGTTGAAAATTGAATAAACAAACATGACAGAATGAAGCAATGGTTGCTTCAAGGCATCATTAATGAATTGGAAATAACTGATAATGTGACTCGGTAAATATTCTCTGAGGAGTCATTAGCATTATCTGGAAGATAGTGTTTTCAAAAAATTATACCAATAACCCCAGTTCAACTGAGTCAGAATCTTCACAGTAATATTATATAATATGATATGATATGATATGATGATATAACATAACATAACATATCTTTCTGGTTTTTTGAAACAGGGTCTCACTATGTTATCCAGGTTGACTTTGAACTCACTAGGCAGCCCAGCCTGGCCTTGAATTCATGGTGATCCTCCTGCCTCAGCCAAACCCTGGGATTACAGGTGTGCGCCACCACACCCCAGTGTCTCTATACTTATCCTCATAGTGAGGTCCAAAAACAGCATTACCAGAGAGATTGTTAGAACTGAGAATCTCAGTCTGCAGGTTAACAGATTCCCCCAGGTGAGGTGTGCACATAATTAAAGTTTAAGAAGCATCAGGTAGACAGAATTGCTTTGTATCCAGTGTGCTTTGGTACTTAACTACACTTAGGGAACCACCTCCCAGCCTACACAAGTCTCAAAATAAAAAATAAAAATGGGTTGGGGACGTATTTCAATGCAAAGCCTCGTTTTTCAGTCCATAGAATTTATTTATAGATCTGGGGATGTAACTCAATGGTAGAGTGCTTATCTAGCTGTGTAAAGTCCTAGGTTCAATCCCCAGCACTGTGTGCGCGCGCGCGCACACACACACACACACACACACACACACACACACAGCTAATATGGCAGTATACTCAAAAGTGAGGAGGAGGAGGAGGAAGAGGAAGCAATACCACTCATACATTCTTGTACAGAAATTGCCTATGTAGATGCCTAATGAATCCACAAAATATGTTTAGCGCTAATAAACAACTTCAGCAAATTTGCAGGCTGAAGCAAGATCATCACTGTGAGTCTGAGGCCATCCTGGGCTACATGATGAGTTCAGAGGTAGCTTGAGCTACCTTGGAACAAAGCAAAAACATTCAAGATAGTGTGGTAGTATAAACGGATAAATCCATATACAAATGGAATACAAACAAGTATCCAAAATTAGTCTGTGCATCGCTGATCAATTGATTTTTTATATGGATGCAAAGATCATATAATGGGAAAAGAATAGTCTTCAACCAATGGTCTTGGGACAGTAGATATTCACACACAAAAGAATGAAGTTGAATGCTTACCTTGTACTAGGCATAAAAATCAACTCAAATCCATCAGAATCCTACATGTAAGAGCTAAAACTATAAGACTCAGAAGTAAATCATCACAGTCTTGGATTTAGCAATGGTATCTCAGCTATGACACAAAAAGCATAAGCAACGGCTGGGGATATAGCTCAGTGGAATAAGCGCTTTCCTAGCAAGCGCAGGGTCCTGAGTTCGATCCCCAGTACGGCAGAAAAAAAAAAAAAAGAAAAGAAAAAAGCATAAGCAACAACAGAAAAAATAGATAATTTAAATGTCCCTAAATTGAAAGTATTTGCATCTAAGAATATGTGCAAAACAGTGAAAAGAAAATGAGCATATTGGCACATTCCTGTAACCTCCACACTCTGGGAGATTGAGGCAGCAGCAGGAGGACCTGGGCAACAAAGTGACTAGTCCCTTGAAGGATAAGACCCTGAATCAAAATAAACAATAAAGAGGGGTGGGGATGAGAAGGGCCTGGGTTCAATCACCAGTACCACCAAAAACAAAACGAGGTGAAAAGATAACCCATGGTATAGGAACAAATATTTGCAGCTCATACATCTGCTAAGAGTCTAGTAAAGAACCTCATAATATAATAAGAAGACAAAGAAATCAAGTAAAACGTGAGTTAAGGACTTGAGTAGCTGCTCCTCTAATTAGCATATTCTA
This sequence comes from Dinomys branickii, assembly GCA_004027595.1. Classification (NCBI taxonomy): domain Eukaryota; kingdom Metazoa; phylum Chordata; class Mammalia; order Rodentia; family Dinomyidae; genus Dinomys; species Dinomys branickii. The sequence continues at coordinate 10,462 of PVLD010011492.1, forward strand.
ATGGCCAATACGCACATGAAAAGATGACCAACATCACTGGTCATCACGGAGATGGAAATTAAAACCATGAGACTCCATTTTATACTTACGAGGATGCTAAGAAGAATCCTATTATAATACTTGATATTCTCGAGGACTCTACTGGGCCTTCATGGCACATGTAAAAATTATGGATAAACAGTCTTACTACTTCCTTGTTTAGCATCTATCTACTAGGGACAAACAGTGTAAGTTGTGTATCTAGCTTCTTTTACTGAGCTTAATGTTTTTGAGGTTGGTTCGTGCTGTATTATTATGTCTCAGTATTTCATTCCTTTTCACTGTCAGGTCTATTAGATGGATATACTACATTGAATTTAGTCATTCACTAATTGATGGATATTTGCGTAGCTTCCATTTTTTGGCTACTGTGAATACTGCTGCTCTGAAGACTCACATAAAGACCATTGTGTGAGCACGTTTTCTTTTCTCCGGGTAGATGGCTAGAAGTGGAGTTGCTGAGTCACATGCTGCCTCCATCTCCCACCTTTTGAGTATCTGCCAGAGTATTCTGCAAAGTGGCTGGGCCATTTTATATCATGACAAGCAGCGTTTTCTCCATTTGCCCACAACCTTGCGATTTATTGTGTTTCCTTAATACTCACAATTTTAGGCATCATTTTATGTATGCTTTAGATATCTGTACATCCTCTTTCTATAAATATCAATTCTTTTACCCACTTGAAAATGGATCTTGTGTGAGGCACTTGGTTCAATGCCCTGGACCACTAGATTAGATACATAGATAGACAGACAGATAGATTAGTTAGGTGGGCAGATAGACCGGCTTTTTTTTATTATTGAACTGTTACTAGCTATATCATTTACAAATATTTCTTGATTTTGGGCGTGGTAATGTATGTCAGTAATTCCAGCCCTCAAGAGGCTGAGCTCGGAGGATTGACTCAGTTTGAGGCCGGCTTGGGTTACATAGTGGAACCCTGTCTCAACAAAACAAAACAAAACAAGTGTACAGGCAAAGAAATAAAAGTGCAGGCCCTCAAGAATGAAGCACACTCTTTTCTGGAACAGGGAACATTCTGTTTCTCTTTGGAATTTGTGAGTCTACTACAAGTTCTGTCTTGGTCCTGACTTACAGGAAAAAGAAAAAATATTGGTCCATCCCCCAGAAAGATAATGGCCTATTTGACAGGCGAAAGATATGAGCCCAGTTGTGTTGCTGTTTTTTAAGATGGATGATCTAAGCATTCTTTGAATTCTCTCAGTGTATTCTTTTATCTTAAGATCAGGTTTCTGCTGTTAACTTATCAACTAAGGTAATTTATGGACCTAGGCTATCCTTAAGGCATTTTGTGACTGCTGGATCTGGAAGGAAAAAATATATATAAATTAACCAAGTAAATACAGATTATAGATAGGCTTTGGTAGCTCTGGGTCCCAGAAGTTGCTGTCTTCTTAAAGGTATAATTTTTTAAAAAGTAATAATGGTTTTCCTTGTCCTCTTTTTATCCATCTTAATTTCTCTCCATGTGACTTTGATTCCTTATTCTTAAAGGATGCAGAAGGGCCAAAGGTCCATTTTTTAAATAACTGCTCCAGGCTAAAGAGAGCCTTGACTCTGCCTAGCCAACTATCAAAAGGCTCATCCCTACTGACCTAAAGGAGACAGAGCACATTGTACTAATTTGTGAAGAAAGTATTATAACGCAGAAAACACATCTGTAGAGTTTTCAGAAACTTACAACACAACATTATTTTAATCATAGCACAGATGAGCATCAGTCTGACTAGGAGCCAGCTATTTTTAGACATTTTTCATATTGAGACCGGGTCTCCTAAGTTGCAAAGTTGCCCAGGCTGGGTTTGAACTTGTGATCCTCCTGCCTCAGCTTCCCAGAATTCTGGGATTACATGAATTTTTACAAAAATGAGCAGGATTATGTTACCCTTCTTCAAAACCCTCTAATGCCTTTCCCAGTTCAGAGTAAAAACCAAAGTAACTACAATTCCACTGATTGAACAAAATAAGCCCTTCTAGTACATTCTGTACTTTCCTCTCTGATCCAGACCACTGATCCTTACTTAGAAACGTCAGATCCTGTCTGTCCGGAGATCTCTGTGCCTGTTCTCTTGGCTGGCAGTGCTGTTCTCTCATGTACCTGCATAGCTCTTCTTCCTGCTTTCTTTAGATCTTTGTTCAGATGTCCTTCTCACTGAAGGCTTCTTTGACTACAGTGTGTTGTAATGTCTCCTAATTTTCCTTGATATTTTTTTCTCATTGTATTTGTCTCCATCTGTTATAACACATAAGAATGTAACTGATGGATACCTGTATTTATTACTTATCTCTCCTCAGTACAAGGTAAGCTTCAAGAGCACAGAGATTTGCTTTATCCCATACATGACCAGCACTAGACCTCTGCCAGGTGACCACGAATATATATGTCATGGGTCAGTGAATGCCCTGAGCACCACAGGAAGAAGATTAAGTCAGATTCTTTGACTAATCTCATAAGGATGTCATACACTGATTCCTTCTGTCTCTGTAAGATTCTGCAACTTAACTGCAGATGATCATCTTCTTAAGACTCTGTTATTGTTAGCAAAGTTACCTGAATTAATACTAATCCAATTGGGCCAGCTTTTCACTCCCTTCCGTTTCCATGTTTCCCTCTCTTTCCAGATTGCCTGAACATCTGCTGCATGCTTGGCACTGGATATAAAGTGGTAAGCCCACAGGAACAGAGCCTTTACACTTAGAAAGCTTATAATTTTCTGAAGTTCACTTTGTCTAAGTAATGAGACCACCATCCTGGGAAATTTCCCTATTAGGTTTACTTCACAGTTCCCAGAATCCTCTAGATACACTACAATGCAATCGAATTCTAGAAAACAATGTAAATGGGACCTCGCCGATATATGCACATAAAAAAGCTTCCTTACACTACATAAATCACATTCCAAGCATCACAGACATTTGAAAGCTAGTTTGAAGAAAATCATTGGCAGAGGAACTTCATCTACAGACTTTAAAGGCATAGTGCAAACCAACAGCATTAAACTAACTTTTTTTTTTTTTTTTGGTCTTTTTGAGACAGGGTCTTGCTATTCAGTTCAGGCTGGCCTTCAGCTCACTTTGTAGCCCAGGCTGGTCTCAAACTCACAATGATTTTCCTGCCTCAGCCTCCTGAGTGCTGGGATTATAGGTGTGTACCACCACACCTAGCCTTATGTTTCTAAAGTAATATAATATTGGTAGATTTAATACTGGTCCTCAAGCATGGTTATCTGCACTTTTTTTGTCCTTTTTTGAGACAGTATTACTATGCAATTCAGGCTGGCCTTGATCTCACTTTGTAGCCCAGGCTGGTCTTGAACTTGCAATGATCTTTGTGCCTCAACCTCCCAAGTGCTGGGGTTATAGGTGCATTACCACACCCAGCCAGCATGGTTAAATCCGTGTTATAATGTTCAAGTTATAAATAATAAGAGTTAGCATCACCAGAAGAAAACTTACCTTTTAGTCCAATGAGGGAATTTGTGCATTTCCTTTTGTTACACAAGATAGTTATCACATGTTAGGTGCAATTATGAGCACGTCTTTGTATCTGGAGACTAGTTTAAAGAAGTGTGTCTAGTTGCCAAGTTGATAAGGGGTAGATTGTAATGGTTGATTGACTGTGTCAACTTGAGAAGCTTAGAAGCTTAACTAAGTTGACTCAGCAATTCCACACCCCAGGGTATGAGCTCTCCCAGGGTGGCTTGTCACCTGGATGGTATAAAAAGGAAATGAGGAAGGATGGACTTGCTTTTGTTCTTCAGAGGAGCTCCTGTCTTCGCCTTCAACTTGCACATTAGTGCTTGGCTTCTAGACCAGACTCTTTAGCTTCCTCCTCGGATCCTTCAGCCTTCCGGCAGTCTTCAGCCTTTCATTGCAGACTCATTGGCCTCCTGATATACCATGCATGGAACACTGCAGTGAGCTCCAGACCTTGGACTGAAACCTTCAGTCTGTAGTGTGCAGATACCCTCTGCAGGTTTCCTTGTCCAGTTCTGTGGCTGACTATCATAACCCAATCTTATAATTTCCTATACATTCATATATCTTGTGTTATATCTATTTCTCTAGTAAAATACTAACTGATACAATGATGTTTTTAACTCTTTCGGGAAGATATCAAGAAGGGGAACAATTGGGTTGGATAGAACGTTTAGTTTTAGTTTTTTGAGGAATCTGCACACTGATTTGCACAGTGGTTACACCAGTCCACACTTCTACCAACAGTGGAGAAGGGTTCCTTTTTCCCCACAGCCCTGCTTGCATTTGCTATTGGTTGATTTCTTGATAATAACCATTCTTTCTGGAGCAAGATGGAATGTCAGCATTGTTTTAATTTGTCTCTCTTGAATGACCAGTAATGTTGAACATTTTTTCATATACTTATTTGAAATTTCTACTTCTTCATCTGAGGAGTGTCTATTCATTTCAAATGTCCATTTCTTGAATTGGTTCTTTACATTTGAGGGGCATGGTTTTGTTGTATTCTTTATATATTCTATTTATCAATCCTTTGTCTGAGGACCAGTTGGAAAAAAATGTTTTCCCACATTGTCTCTCTATTCTGTTGAAGGTTTCTTTTGCTGTGAAAAACCTTTTTAATAAGATGAGATCTTTAGTGTTGATTCTTTGTGATTTCCTGTGTGATCAGGATTTTTTTCATAAAGTCTTTGCCTACATCTATGTCTTCAAGAGTTCTGCCTATTCTGTCTTCCAGCAGAGTTTGTGTTTCTGTTTTAATATTTAGGTCTTCCATCCATTTCGATTTTAGTTTAGTGATGGTGAAAGATACAGGTCTACTTTTAATCTTCAGCATGTGGAAAGCCAGTTTTTCCAGTACCACTTATTGAAGAAGCCCTCTTTTTTCCACTAATGGGGTTTGGCCCCTCAAAGATAAGGTGGCTGAGTGTGTTTGGGGTTGTTTCTGCATCTTCTAATCTATTCTATTGATCTTCAGGCCTGGTTTTATTTATTTACTTTTTGCTAGTACCATGACGATTTTATCACAGTAGCTTTGTAGTATAATTTCAAGTCAGAGATTGAGATGCCCCTGGTCTTGCCTTTTTTGCCCAGAAATGATTTTGCTATGCTGGGTCTCTTCTGGTTCCAAATGAATTTAAGATTGTTTCTCTAATTCCATGAGATATACTATTGGTATTTTGATCAGGATTGCATTAAATCTGCATAACAATTTTGAAAGTTTGGCCATTTTCACTACATTGGTTCTTCCTCCCCAAGGACAAGGAATATCTTTCCATTTTCTGATTCTCTTTGATTTACTTTTTCAGAGTATAATAATTTTCAATGTAAAAGTCTTTTACTTCTTTCATTCGATTGATTCCTAGGTATTTAACCTTTTTTGATGCTATTGTGAAAGATGTTATTTCCCTGGTTTCTCTTTCAGTGAATTTATTATTTATATACTGGAATGCTGTTGATTTTTGAGCATTGACTTTGTATCCAGCTATGCTAGTGTATCAAATATCCAATTCCTGGAAACACAATATACTGTGTACAGGAACCATCTTGCCAGTTTTTTTTTTAATAACTTAACAACAAATCTCCTATTGATCAGAAAGGTAAGAATACTATGTCTAACAAGCCACAAGAGGAAAATTAGTGATATTTAAAATTTCAAGAATAACTTTTAATTTGTCCTTTGGGATTTCTGGGTATTTCTTGTTAGGAACATCAAGAGGTCCTGGCACTAAGGGGATGTTCTGATTTCTTGGCATTTGCTCACGGATCCAACAATCTGTTGTTTCCTGCTAGACCGCGGGACTTAGCTAAAGCTATCCAAAAACAATCAAAGATCACTGCCCCACAGAATTCCTTTTGCAGAATTCTGCAGGGATGTCCCATAAAGGAAACACATTTTCTAGTAGTCTCTTATCTAGCATCAGCTTTCCCACAGGCAAGCTTCTCTCCAGTAGAAAACATACGAACTTTCACAAGCACATACTGCCACATATTAGGGTGACAAATGAATAAAGTCTTTCTGAAAATGTTCGAAGGGTTCATCAGATGGTAAACAGGCACCACCAACACTTTCTACTTCTTTTCAGGATTATGGGTTTGGCAAATATTAATTATAAACCATCTTAGCAACTTTGAAGATTGTTTCACCAATATTTTTAATCATTTGGACCCATATCAATCATGTGTGAGGAACCACTAGCAATAGCAAGCACAGAAATTCTTAAACTTGCTCCTGATTTTCTCTCGGGAGCAGCAAAAGCACTATAGGATGGAGTAGGCTGGCTGGGCATGGTGGTGCACACCTGTAATTTCAACACTGGGGAGGCTGAGGCAGGAACATCACCATGAGTTCAAGGCCAACCTGAGCTACATAAGTGAGTTCAAGGCTAGCCTCCTCTACATAGTGAGACCTTGTCTCAAAAAAAAAAAAAAAATGGAGTATGCTTTCTCATTCAGTTGTCTGCAGTAAAGAGGCTCGGGAGCTTTCATAAGGATAACTCTAGAACTGCAAGATGTTGGACTGTTCCACTAAACATAGAACTTAGATTGTTTCTTACATTTTAAGGGGCCTTCCAGAGAGCAGAAACTTCACTGGCAACAGGACAAAGCAAGACTGTGCCGCCCGTGCACTGAGGAAAAATTGTTGGAGTATGTAGACATAGTTGTTTGGGCATTGCTGGAGACCATCTGTATCTGCTTATCCAACTTCTTAGGTAACCAGGAGCTTAGGTTTAATTCCATAAACAACTCTTGATTCTTTGAACTCATGACTGACTAATGAGTCAATTGATAACAGGATAGGTCACACACGGTACCAGTTAACAGATTGGCAGAGTCCTTGAAATCTGGTCTTCCAACTGGTACTGGAAATGGGTTAAAGTTCTTCCAGACTTCCTCATGCTGCTGCTTATTTTTCCAGATGAAGCAACTTCCATCCCAAATACCATGTAAAGTCTAAACTTGTGAACTGGGGCAACTGCACTTAGGATTAGCTCTGGGTCTACCATCTGTGGTTTCTCTCTCTCTCTCTTTCTCTCTTTCTCTCTCTTTCTTTCTTTCTTTCTTTCTCTCTCTCTCCCTCTCTCTCTTTCCCTCTCCCTCTCTTTCTTCCTTCCTTCCTTCCTTCCTTCCTTCCTTCCTTCCTTCCCTTCCCTTCCCTTCCCTTCCCTTCCCTTCCCTTCTCTTCCCTTCCCTTCCCCTCCCTTTCCTTCCCCTTCTATCCTTCCTTCCTTCCTTCCTTCCTTCCTTCCTTCCTTTTTTCCTTCCTTCCTTCCTTCTTTCCTTCTGTCTCTCTCTGTCTGTCTCTGTCTGTCTGTCTCTCTCTCTCTCTTTTCTCTCTCTCTTTTTTTTTTCTCTTTTAGACCAAATCTCACCATGTAGTCCAGGTTGCCTCATTCACATAGCAATCCTCCCGAGTGCTGAGGTAGTTCAGGATGTGTGCTCAGATTGGTTATTAGTTTTGGGAGACAGTTGGAAGAGTTTCTCAGGTCTTAGAGTATGTTGTCATCTCTTGATCTCCGGAACTGCTGTTTTTCATATATCTTGTCTCTATGGGATGATATAAAGTTCAAGATGATATTCACAATATCATAAAAAAATATATTACTTAAGAATTAACCTAACCAAGGAAGTAAAAAACATGTACAATAAAAACTATACTACTCCAAAAGGAGATTGAGGAGGACATCGGAAGAAGGAAAGATATTCCTTGTTCCTGGATAGGCAGAACTAATAGAGTGAAAATGGCCATATTCTAAAACTGACATACACATTTAAAATAATCCCAAACAAATACCAGTAGCATTTCTCACAGAACTAGAGCAAACAATCCTAAAATTCATACAGAACTAGAAGAGATCCAGAATAGCAAAAGCAATTCTTGGCAACAAAAGTAAAGGAGGAGACATAACAATAATAGACTTCAGATTATACTATAAAGCTACAGTGATGGTCGGGCATGGTGGCAAATGCCTATAATCCCAACATTCAGGAGGCTGAGGGAGGAGGATCATTGTGAGTTTGAGACCAGCCTGGGCCACAATGTGAGCTCTTAAAAAGACCAAAAAAAAAAAAAAGCTACAGTGATAAAAATAAGATGGCACTAGTACAAAACAGACATGTAGATCAATGGAACAGAACAGAGAGTACAGAAACAACCCCAGGCATGTTCGGTTATCTGATCTTTGACAAAGGGGCCAAAAACAAGCTGGAGGAAAGATAGCTTCTTTAATACATAGTGCTGTATATATTTCACTGTATACTATACTAAAATCAAAATGAATCAAAGATCTAATTGTTAAAACAGAAATGATCTTTTGGAAGATAAAAAAGGTAAAATTTTGGGAGACACAGGCATAGGCAAGGAATTTCTGAACAGGATGGCACAGAAACATCAAGAATCAAAACAGCCAGGCAGGATGACACATGCCTGTAACCCCAGCACATGGGAGGCTGAGGCAGGAGGATTGCCATGAGCTCGAGGCTAGCCTGGGCTATGTAGTGAGTTTAAGGCCAATCTAAACTATGTAATAAGACTTGGCCTCAAAAAAGAAAAAAAAGAAAAGCCAGGCATGGTGTTGCACACCTATAATCCCAGTACTTGGGAGGCTGGGCAGGAGGATCACTGTGAGTTTCAGGCCAGCCTAGGCTACATAAGCAAGTGCAAGCTACCTGCTCTATATAGTGGGACCCTGCTCCAAACAAACAAACAAAAAAGAATCAACAAATGAGATCATATCAAATTAAACAGCTTCTGTACAGCAAAGGAAACAAACAACAGAATGAAGGGTAAACGTACAGAATGGGGAAAAAATGTGACTTATTCCAGGAACAAAGGACTAGCATCTAGAATACATAAAGAATTCAACAAACTATCCCCCGCTCATAAAAGACCCAATCAAAAATGGTGGTCTGAAATAAATAGTTACTTTTTAGAAGAAGTAAAATTGGCTAGTAAATACATGAAAAAATGTTCAACATCTCTGGCCATTAGAGAAATGCAAGTTATTGGCCCTCAATCAAGGCCAGCAGTTTTCTGAAGCTGTTGGTTTCAAACAGGAGCCTAAAGTGGTATCTTTCTATGGTCTGTTGGCCATTTAAGAACTTTAGAAATGTAATGCTCAATTTATTACAAAGAAACAAGTAACTAAATAAATTTTAAGCCAGGTGCTGTAATCACAGCACTTGAGAGGGTGAGGCATGAGGATTGCTGTGAGTTTGAGGGTAGCCTGGGCTATGTTAAGTGAGTTTAAGGCCAGCCTGTACAGCATAGCAAGACCTGTCTCACAAAAACAGAAAGAGGCCATTCTGCTGTGGCTTGCAGAGCCGCCAGGTGTGCAAAGCTGCCAATGGGCATGGTCCTTCAGGGCTTGGGCAAAGCAGCCACAGACCACGTGGGGGGTGCAGAGCCACTGTGGGAACTGCAGGTCCATGCAGTTCTGCTGCGTGCGAAGAGACATCCCAGGCTCCACAGTCCCGCCCCTGCCCCAGGATCCCTTTCCCTCGGCCGCTGCCCCTGATGCCAGCCCTCCAAGATCCTAGGTGCGCAACCTGGAAGAGGAGCAACAGCCACGGGTCAGCAAGAGTGGCCAGGTCAACAATATACTGGAAGGCTGAGGCTTGCTACTAATATGAGCACTGAGAGGGTCTCCATACCACTTGCAAATATGAACTTTATATCAACCCATAGAGGCAAGATATATGAAAAACAGCAGTTCTGGAGATCAAGAGACGACAACATACTCTAAGACCTGAGAAACTCCTCCAATTGTCTCCCAAAACTAATAACCAAACTTAGTACACACCCTGAACTACCTCAGTGAGCACAGGTGGGGGAGACTTCACACCACTTATGCCCAGCATCAAAGGATTCAAAATGAGAATTCAAACCCTCACAAGGAGCAAACAAGACTCCTTCCTGAAAAACAGCTCAGGCAACTGCCATGGCGCAGTTAGAGGAAGAAGAGGAGGAGAAGAGGGAGTCACCACTCCATGCACACCCTCGGCCCACTCCCTCATTCCTACACTCACAGCTTCAGCTTTGGAAGCCTGTGCTCATGGAAGCCTCCCGACCTGGCAAGAGGACAGTGAAGTTCTGAGAATGGGCCAAAACTGGAGTGGAAAAAGCCCAGCCTGTAAGGTGACCGGGAAAACAGCAGAGGAGGACCCTCCCGTAGGGTCGCCACCCAGACCCTGGACTATAACAACGTGATGATGACAAGAGGGAGAGTGGCGGGTCCCTGGTACCAGGAAGGTTTAGAAATGAGAATCAAGTCGGGGGGGCTCCCTGCAGGCTACATGGGGACCCTGAGGTCTTGGACCAGGCCCCCAGGAGCGCCTCATTGGGTCAGCACCCAGAGGTCTGTGGGCCCAACCCCGAGGACTCAACCAGGCCCGTGGGAATGCCTCATAGGGGTGGGGCGGAGCCTGTTGGTCCTCAGGGGTGACCCTGAGGACTTGACTGGGCCCCCGGGAGTGCCTCATTTGGGCAGAAGCCTGCGGTCCATGGGGGCAACCCCAAAAACTGGTCCAGGTCCCCAGGGGTGCCTTGCTGGGGTAGAGCCTGGTAGTGCTTGGGGGCTACCCCAAGAACTTGACTGGGCCCCCAGGAGCACCTTGTTCGGGCAGAACCCGGAGGTCTGTAGGGGCAACCCCATGAACTGGTCCGGGTCCTTGGGAGTGCCTCTTTGGGACGGGGCCTGGCGGTGCTCAGGGGTGACCCCAAGAACTCAACTGGGCATCCGGGAGCGCCTCATTGGGGCAGAGCCTGGCAGTCTGCATGGGCTACACCATGACCAAACCGGGTCCTTGGGAGTGCCTTGCAGAGGTGGAGCCCAGCAGGCCACAGGGTTGACCCCGTGGACTTGACAGGATCCGCAGGACCAAACTGCATCCTCAGGAGGACCTCACAGAGGCAGAGCCCAGAGGTCTGCGGGGTTGACCCTGTGGACTTGACCAGATCCCCGGGAGCACCTTGTTGAAGTGGGACCCAGTGGTCTGCAGAGGTGAACCCACAGACTGGACTAGACCCCTGAGGGCCTGGGGGGCTTATCAATCGGGTATGACCATAGTGTATTTGGTTCCCTGCATATGTACTGTCTTTGAGGATGGGTGCTTTTCTATGTAGTGCCATAGTAATTTGAGTGCACCCATGATTATTACAGCATAATTTGAAGCAGCCGTGTGCCTCCCCGATGTGATAGCCTGAGGGAGTAAATAAACCAGAAAGTACAGTTACTGTCAGAGGGAAGACGATTGATTGCTGGGAGAACAATGGAGATGAGGGTGGAGAAAACTGTATGATTAATGGAACGCACCATCATTTGTATAACTGAGTAACAATAGTGAAGACATCATTTTGTAATACAGCATCCATTTTTAACTCCCCAATATCTGCTCTATGATTCTGTGTTTCCTTTATCATTTATGTGTTATACTCATTTATAACTGAGTAAGAAAGGCGAAGATAACATTATGTAATACATCAGCCATTGTTAATCCCCTACTATCTTCTGTATAATTGTGTATTTCCTTCATTGTCTTTGAGATAACTGAGTAACAAATATGAAGATGATATTATGTAAAACAGCATTCATTGTCAATCCCATACTATCTTCTCCATAATTTGTGTATTTCCTTATTGTTTTTGTGTTATTTGAGTTTATATTCTCTTATCTTTAAAATTAAGAAAAAATAGAGAAATGCAAGTTAGAAGAGCACTGAGATTTTACCTTACTCCAGAAATAATGGCTGTCATCAAGAAATCAAGTAATAACAAATGTGAGGCTTCAGGAAAAAAGGAATTGTTCTACGTTACTACTGGGAGTGTAAACTACTACAACCATTACATAAATCAGAATGGAGATTTCTCAAAAAAATTATAACCAGAGATTCCACTTGACCCAGCTGTTCCCCTCCTAGTTATCTACCCCAAAGTGTTAAAGACATCATATTCCAGTGATATACACATATCTGTATATATAGCAGCAAAAGTCGTAACACCTGAGTTGTGAAAGTGGCCTGTATGTCCATAAAAAAATGAACGGATAAAATACTGTGGTATTTATACAAATGGAGTACTACTCTGTCATAAAGAATGTTACACATGAGTTATAAAACCGATGCTCCTTGAAACTACAATGTTAAATAAAATAAATCAGAAAAGCAAGCTTAATATTTCATTGTTTCTCTTATATGAAAAACTGAAAACAAATACAGAGGAAAATAAAAGACAGGAAACAGGGAGCTAGGCCTTTTGCAAAATGGAGAGGAGCCACAAGATAGAGGAACCAAGAGATAAAGGGCAGGAGGAAGGAAAGGGGAAGGCGATGAAAAAAGAATTAAAGCATGTTGTGGACATGTAGGAACTCCCCATGATGGCTGCAGTCATCTTGCATGAAAAATGTGGACTAATAAAAAATTAAAACTGAAAAAGCCCAGTTATAATCTTTCTCCAAAATGTACTGAAACTAACAAAGGTCCATTAAAAAGTAAATGAGAGGATTACTTGATAGGAGGAATACATTTTAATTGCTAAGAAGAAAATAAATTTTTAAAATTGCCACCTCTCAATCCAACTTGTCCAGTTTTTAAACTCTCTCAACATCAAATTCAGCTAAGACAATAAATGAGATAACCTGATTATTAGCAATCCTCTTTATAAACAATTAATTTATCCACAGGGCTTTTCCAGGTTAAAATGGTTGATTGCACTTCTCCTAGTTACTTTTGTATTGCATGGACAAAATACCCAGCACCCACAAGTTAATGGAAGAAAGGTTTATTTTGGCTCACTATTTGTAGAATTCTCAGTCCATAGTCAGCTGGGTACAGGAGGATGCATGGTAGAGGGGAAACAGTCCATGCTACGGCAGGCAGGAAGCAGCACAACATCAAGAGATAAGAAAAGATGTATCATATATATATATACATACACACACACACACACACACACACACACATATATATGGGACACGCCCACAGTGACCCACCTGTTCCTACCAGGATTCACCTCCCAACACCACACCCAGCTATCAACCCACCAGTCGACTAATTCTTTGTCACCCACCCATGATCACATCACTCCAAAAAGTCCCACCTATAAGCCCATGAGCTTTTGGGGGAACATCTAGCTATAAACCATAATAACCTTCATCTTTTACAGGCTTAAAAGCAGATAGAACTAGTTGCTCAGTAGGATTGTTGTGACAATTAAATGAGATGCTACTTGTATTTACTTACTGGCAGTCAGAATAAGTTCAGTAGACATTAGTTATCACCACTGTCGTCATCACGAGGCCTTTTGTTCAAATTTGTCATAGATTTCATAACCGTCTATGGAAAATTATTCAGGTTTTTGTTTTGTTTTGTTGTCCTGGGGTTGAACTTAAAGCCTTGTGCATGATAAGCATTTCCTCTACCGCTGACCTACAACCCAGCCCATGATTCAGCACCACTGGGACAAGAAGCTTCACGACCTACTTGCCTAGCTTCTCCACGTTCTGTCTGGCACCAGCCACAGTGCACTGCTCCTTTCAGCATGCTCTTTCAGTCTTCATCTAACTCCCACCGGCCCCCATTCTCACGGGCATCACTTCTTCTAAGAAATCTCCGGAAAGCAAGATGAGACAGGTGACAAGGGTAAAGGGAGACAGCATGCATAAAGATTATAAGGACAGAAAGAGCCCGTGCTGTGTACAGACTTGAAGAAGACTGGGAAAGCAACATATGGAGAGAAGAGGTGAAGAACAGTACGTAAAAGTGAAGACATGGGGGCCAAGGACTAATTTATGAAGAGTGACAGAGGATGCATGATAGGAGTTTAGGCTGCAGTCTAAAGATAATGGAAAGCCTTTGGATTAGAAGCAAGGGCTTAATCAAGTTACATTCTGGTTTTGCGTTGTTTTTGTGGTCCTGGGGGTAGAACCCAGGGTCTCATGCCTGCTAGGCAAATGACCTGCTACTGAATTACAGCCCCAGACCCTCTTTACACTTTTTAAAAGATCACTCCAGCTACCATGTAGAAAATGGAAACACTGAAGGAAGAGAGGAAAAAGTGACCACAAAGCCTCCCTGCGATGGTTCGGAATGAGCTCCTCGTAGGGGTGGCCACAGAGATGCTAAGGGTTAGACAAACTCCAGGAATACTTTACAGATGGAAGTCCACCAAAATGTGCTGATGGATTCAACAGGGAGATAAGGGACAATCTAAAGATGAAAACAAAATGTCAGGATGTCTTGCTCACTGTCTAAGTTTCCCATTGTCACTGGGCTGCAATGTCCAGCACCTGCAATGTAAAGGAGGATGAGTTCATTTTGGCCCACAGGTTTCGTTGGTTTATTCAGTGGCGGACTGGCTCCAAGGCAGAAATGGCGCATTGGAAGGGCCTGGCGGAGGAAAGTTGCTCACCTCATTGTGACTAGGAAGCCGAGAGACAAGGGACGAGCCAGGCCAAGGATGTGCCTCTCCGGGTCACAGCCCCAGTGACCTCCCTCTAACCAGGCCCCACCTCTGAACAGTAAGTCCGCTATGAACCCATCAGTGCCTCCCTCCATGAACCAGCCACCTTCCAAACACATGAGGTTTTGTGGGGGGGCGGGGAACTGACGTTGTAACTCTACACCATTACACAGGTTCATGCTATTTATTGACATGAAAAATAATGGAGCAGAAAAGGACTTAGGGATCGGAATCAAAAGCTTTGTTTTGGATGCAGTAACTTTTAGCTGTTAAGGGATATCTAACAAACGACGTCGAGTTCAAGAGAAGTTGTTAGGAGACGTGAATTAAATAAACCTGGTAGGAAGTAGCATATTGAGAACATTTAAAATGATGGGAGTACATGAAATTACCTAGGAAGACGGTGTTGTAAGAGAAAAGCAAGTAATTTAGTTCCAAAACTCAGAGAAACCTTTTTTTGATTTTAAGAAAACAATAGGAAGGAAAAACAGCAAAAGAGACTGTGGAACGGTCAGAAAGTGTAGTATGTGAAGAAGCAAGAGGTATCCCAGAGTCCAGTGCTTCTGGGATGAGGACAGAGAAGAACAGGATATGTCTTTTGGTTTGGACAATGTCTTGGTTTATACTGCATCTAGATGTCCCTAAAGTCTCGTGAGATTAGAGGCAGGACCTTTGGGAGATGGTCAGGTTATATGTGCATTGTAACTGACTTGCTGTTAGAACGTGGGGTCTGGTCCAAAAAGGCAGGTCACTGTGGGCACGGCCTGGAGGGTTATATCTCCTTTCTGGATTCCTCCCTTCCATTTCTCTGCTTCCCAAATGCCATGAAGTGAGCAACCTTTTCTCCAGCATGCCCCTATGCCATGCCATTCTGCCTGCAGCCAGCAGACCATGGACTGACCATGAGCTAAAACAAACCTTGCAAGTTTCAGTTGTCAGGTATTTTGTCCTAGGACTAAAGAAAGCAACTAAGGCAACACAGAAGTAGTTTGTGCCTTGAAAAGAGCAGTTTTAATAGCACGACTGGGGAAAAAGTCAGAATAAACAGAAAACAGAACAGGAGATGGGAGGTGGCAGTGTTCCCTTTTAGGTTAGACTGTGTGACAACGGCTGATTGCAGTCTTATTTTGTTTTCAGGTGCTGGAGACTGAACCCAGGGCTTCACCCATGCCTGGCAAATACCTTACCACTGAGCTATGTCTCTGGTCCCTGGAGAACTCCTGATATACAATACCGGTAATTTCATGATTTTTAAATGAACGTTTGATGGAAGAAAAATGAATATCTGGCACAGGAGTTAGAAAGGAATATGAGATTAAACAAAACCATAAAGAAGGTGGCACGTCTTAGCAGGAAAGATGAGACCATCTTTGTAACCTGATAAAAATGAGGCACCCATCACCTGAAAGGTGGATCATTTTTCTAGACTTGTTTTTCATTTCCTTGCACATTTTGAGTGCTTTCATTACATATATACCTCTAAGTAATGTAGTGTTTTTTTTTTTGTTTTTGTCTTTTTGAGACAGGGTCTCACTACGCAGTTCAGGCTGGCCTTGAGCTCACTTTGTAGCCCAGGCTGGTTTCAAACTCGCAGCGATCCTCCTGCCTCAGTCTCCTGAGCGCTGGGATTACAGGCGTGCACCACCTCACCCAGCTAAGCCATGTAGTGTTCTAAACAGCTTCTCAACTGTATTAGTTGTCATACTCTGTATTTCTACACCGTCTTTTGCCTCATGCTGTTTGTCTTGTTTGGCTAGCATATATTACTCCATCCGGTTTACAACGCAGTGTATTCTCTTAGAGATGAATGTTTCTAAATTTTTGCTTCTACCCACGGAATTATGTACATCTTTGTCCACATATCAAAGCTACTATAGGGCATATACAGATAAGAGTGGAACGCCGGTATTTAGTGTTTTAAAGTCTTCGGTTTTACTAGATTTTCCCAAATTGCTTCCCAAAGTGGTATCAATCTCCAGCAGGTGCATTTAAATGCACAGACGGCAATCTACTGAAAGCTGTACAAACTACCTAATGTTTCTGCTCAATTACAATTAATTTTTTGTGCCCATGCAATCATTTTTGCAAGCAAGTAAGCACAAAAAAACCCAGCAGCTTGGAGGATTCTAAAAACACTGAAGGCGCAGGTGCTCGCACAGCCTAGAGCCGAAGACGCAGAGACTCGCTTCCGGCGTGGGCGTGACGCACAGCGACGTCGGCACGCCCTCGACGTCAGGCGCGCTATTGACGCCCTTTAAGACCCCTTTCCGGGCTGTTTGACACAGTCCAACTGTCAAAATCCAACTTGCGTTGGCCGGTTCTGTTTTGTTTGCAAGAGGATAGCACTGTATCCTCATAGAGTCCCTTTGTTCCGAGCGGCGGTTCCGTTGCCTAGAAGAGCTAATTCCGGTTGGCGCTTCCTTCAGGCAGTGCCGCGGGCAGCCCATAGGCCGTTGTATGGCGCGAGCTACGGCCCCGCCTCTTTCCTTTCGGCCGGAACCGCCATCTTCCAGGTAGGTTTTCCGCGTGGCTCCTGGCTCCTAGCGTTTTACACACTCGAATTACAGCCTTATGTCCGCTGATACTGTGCGTCAGAATCCTAGGAAGACTGTTTAGCCCGTCTGGGGTCTCCCGGCTGGGCGGAACTTAGCATGTCTTTCTAGATTGGAGCGTCGTACTCTGTGTGACGAGGCCCGGGACTGAGGGCCGGACTCCCAGGCCGCCGCTCTCCCGGGGCGAGTCTCGAGAAGGACGGAGCAGTGTTTTGCGGTCGAGCGGGCTAATCCGGCGGACATTCGGGGCATGCCTCCGTACCTTCAGGCGTCACCGGCCCCCGTGTCCGCGAGTCGCGTGGCGTGGTGGCTTTCCGGCAGATCAGTGCCGCGTTCTTACCTCGCCTGATCCTTGAGCGTGTGACACTGTTGAGTAGGGACTTGAGGTTGTGGGGTCGGGTTCAAAACCCTACGTCGGTGTCTTGTCCCCGACGAGGCCTAGATGTGTCTAAAAGCCTGCACTTGGTCAGAGAACGGTGTACCCGGAGTCAACCTGGCTACTGCGCCCCGGACCCTTAATTTCATGAGATGCTTCCCAGTCTCTTAAATTTTGGAGCCCAGATGGCGCTTAGAGGAAGAGAAGTTACTTTTAAAACATACAAAATATTTACACCAACAAAGAAAGGTGTGTGTGCTAATTCTGCACAGCATGTGTTAAGATTGCAAAACAGCTAAGAGTTTCCACAAACCTATGTATCTGGTTTATATGTTTAGATTGAAAGTTATTTAATAGCTAATTGAAACTTTTTTGGGTCTGGTTAGGATGCTAACAGCCAACAGCCAGCTACCAGAGTTGAGGAAGCTAGGGTTCACCTTACAGGGTGGATCCCAGTTGGTATGGTGGTTCTTTTCACTTTTATACACTAGCCGTTTTTGATTTGCACGTTGGACATTGTACTGGACAATTCGTTTTAAAAGTCTTGCCCTAAATGGATGTTTCACTCTCGAAAATGGGCTCTGGCATCAGAAATTGATTATTCATTTTGCTGTTTAGGAATGCCACAAAGTGACTTGAATCTGTAGAGCATCACTGTAAATTTCATACAATTTGGGATATTGAGGATTAGAACAGGTCATGTAGGTTATGCCTTGTCATAAAAGTAAAGGATGCATCATCCCTTGGAACAAAAGTTTGACTTTGATAAGTTGAATGTAACATTGTATCTCCCCGGCAGTTTCTTTAAGATGAAGAAGCGTTTATGAATTGAGAAACTGTACAGAACACCGTCTGTAAGTTAAGGCTGAACTAGAACGTTTTGCTTTACGATAACAGTAATCGCCAGGATAGCACTTCACCAACAAAACCATTGTTTCAGTCTTGAGAAACAAAGGAAAGGTTAAACTCTAAATGTCTGTAGATGAAACTATGGGACACATACTGTGTTTTTCTTTTTAAGACTGAGGATGTTGATGTGTGCGTTTCTAAAGTAAACCCTCAGTGTTCTGGCTTAATTGTAGTGTTGGCACTTTGCGATAAATAAGTAGGTTTGGGGTTGCAGTTGGGTGCTCAAGGTGTCTTCAAGTTTATCATCACTGTTGTGGGTAGGTGAATTTGTTAAGGAATGACAGTAGATAACCATTTATCCTTGGCAGGCAGAGGCAGAGGCAGGAGTTGTTCAGGCCAGCCTGAACTACATAGACCCTGTCTGAAAGAAAGACAGCAGTTACAGAGCAGTCTGCCAAAAATTACAGAGTGCTCTATGTAGACGTTACCTTTGTAAAAAAGTGCCAGTCCCTGCCACAGGTAGGGTGGGAGCTTAAAGGTGGATCTCCCGGAAAGGAAGTGGCACCACGTGTTTTCCCTTTCTATCGTATATATGTCCTAGTAAACAAACCATAAGTGAAACATGAAGCCACTGAGACATTGTCAGTTAAGGAGGTGGTGCATGAATACACAGTTGCAGAAAACTAGGTAGATACAGGGCTTTAGCTACCCCCATGAAAATTGAAGGTTTTAGTTATTTTCTCCCCCAAGTTACCTATCTAGTTAAGTATACCTGTTTCAAGTCTTTGGTATTCTTGATAGGGTTTTACAGATATGTGTGATACAAGTCCTGGTGTATTTTTACATTCTGTTAGGAGGGAAAGAATACTGGTTTAAATTCTAATAACCGACTGTGCTTAGGAGTTTTTACTTGGGCTGTTTTGTGTATTTACAAATTATCACTGAAATACCAACATTTAAACTGTAGTTGTCTGTTTTTCAGAGGGCTTAAAGGAGCAAATACCAACAAACTTGATTGTTAATTACTGTTTTTATACTTTGTACTTTCAGTAATTTGCCAAAATGACAAACACAAAGGGAAAGAGGAGGGGAACCCGGTATATGTTCTCTAGACCTTTTAGAAAACATGGTAAGTAAATTGACCCTCCTTGAAGGAAAACATGGCATGCATATTTTTTTCTTTTTTAAATGTATATGGCTCATATAATGTTCATCGGTAACATTAAATAACCAGAACATACCAGAATTATTTTGTAGTAACTGTAGGATTAAAACTGCGAAGACAAGTTGTACGTTGGCTTTGCTTTCAGGAGAAACTGACTGTTGGTAAAATTGTGAAATTTGTGAAACTGACTGCCTGGCGTGGTACATGCCTGCAACCCTAAAGAGGAGCTCAAGTTTAAAGTCAGCTGGGGCAGCTTAGTGACCCTTTCCTCAAAAATTTTAAAAAGGGCTGGGAATGTAGATCAGTGCTTCCTGGGTTCAGTCTCTAGGGCTGTAGTATAAAGAATGTGTGTTCAAATTTAGGTTTTTTTTTTAAAGTATGGATTTTATTTTTTAAAATACAAAAAATTTTTTTTCCAGGGGTTGTTCCTTTGGCCACATATATGCGAATTTACAAAAAGGGTGATATTGTAGACATCAAGGTAAATTATAAAATTGAAGAATTACTGGGATTAGAAAAAAATGGATTTAATTCAGTGGGAATTCAAATGACTGTAATTGTAGCACTCTGGGAGGCTAAGGCAGGAAAATTTAAAAATTTGAGCAAATTAGGCTGTCTCCAAAATAAAATGGGCTGGGGATATAAAATGTAGCTCAGTGTAAAAGGCCTTGGGCTCAATCCCCAGTACTGCAAAAAACAAGTTCAAAAGACTTAAAAATTGCTGTTTTAAAGTTACATTTTGGGGTCAGGGATACAGCTCAGTGGCACAGCACCTGCCTGGCAAGCGCAAGGTCCTGAATTCAATTCCTGGTACCAAAAAAAAAAAATCTATTTTGTTTCTGTTTTTTGAGAGAGTCTTGCTGTGTAGTTCAGAGTCTCACTAGCCTCAAACTCTGCAATCCTCCTGCCTCAGCCTCCCAAGTGCTGGGATTATAGATGTGCAAAAATTCTGTTCTTAAAAGTTAACTAATGGAGAATTGGGTGGTGGTCATCAGTTGATCATCACGAAAAGGTATGCCTTAGTGTAAAATTCTTGGTAAAGTTGGAGAGTGCTGCCTTTATGAAAGCCCGCGGGAAAGCATAGTCCAGAGCTTAATGATGATTGTCTTGGCGATTGCTTGAAGCAATATGAAAAACACATTTCACCGGCTCTGAAAGCTCTTGAATTACTATTAAAGGAAATCTTAAAGTATCTTAGTCATGCTAATAAAAGTAAGCAGTGATTGCTGGAGTGACATTGTCTCTGTCCTTAACCAGGGAATGGGTACTGTGCAAAAAGGAATGCCACACAAATGTTACCATGGCAAAACAGGAAGAGTCTACAATGTTACCCAACATGCTGTTGGCATTGTTGTAAACAAGCAAGTGAAGTAAGTAATGTCATAGTGCTTTGTGACTAATTAGTATTCTTTTGTAAAGCCCCTTTCACTTTGCCAATTGGACTTCATGTCTTCATTGGTCATTCAAGTGGGGCAAAGGAAATACCCTTTTAAAAACTCAGGCAAACTGAATGTTTGTCTTGTAACCTGTCAGGGGAAACAAGTAGACTTGCTGGAAAGTCTACACAGTGTGGTGTTGAACAGCTGTGGTGTTTTTGGCATAGGAAATGTTTTAGTGTAGTCTGACTTGGAATGCAAGTGTTCGCAGGCTCTGGTGCATCACCGCAGTGGAAGAGCACCTGTGGTGTGGGGTGTTGACGCCCTTCTGCAGTAGGATGAATGCTTATGTAGTCAGGCCATCACCCTCTTGGTTTATCCTCAGTGAAAGATCGATAATTTACTGCGGGGAACTATTGAAAGTTTCCTGTATTTCTGTTTTATTTTTCTTAAAGCATTTGTTAAAAATTTCGGCTTTCTCTAGGGGCAAGATTCTCGCCAAGAGGATTAATGTGCGTATTGAGCATATTAAGCACTCAAAGAGTCGAGACAGCTTCCTGAAACGCGTCAAGGAGAATGATCAGAAAAAGAAGGAGGCCAAAGAGAAAGGTACCTGGGTTCAGCTGAAGCGCCAGGTGAGACCTTGACTTGGCAGGTTTATTGATATTAAACTTCAGTTTTTGTAGTTTTAAGAATTGAATGTAGTTTCATTTATTTTGAAGAATACTTTAAAATGCTGTCTTTTAAGTACACAATGACTTTTTTTTTTCCTGAACAGCCTGCCCCGCCCAGAGAAGCACACTTCGTGAGAACCAACGGGAAGGAGCCTGAGCTGCTGGAACCTATTCCCTATGAGTTCATGGCCTAAGCTGGGGTGGAGCGCTGCCATTCAGTGCCTGAGTGCAGCTCAGTGTTCTGGTCCCGTCTTAAACAGAAGAAACCATCCTGTGTTGTGAGGGTGGTTTTT
>PVLD010011492.1:32341-65068 GCA_004027595.1 Dinomys branickii
TTGGGGTTTTCCTTGCAGAAGAGTATTTCTGGGGTATTGTGTAGCAAGATAGCCAAAGAACCACATATTTATGAAATACTTACATTGGCTGAAAGATGCTGTAAATCACCGTGGGGAAAAAAGATGTAGCAAAATAAATGGAAGTCACTGCAGTTAAATAAGTAAAAGTCCATTTCGGTTAAATAAATTGTTCAAAGCACCTATGTGACTTTTGTTGTAGTTCTGAATTGCTTGCGCCATTTCATGAAACATCTGGAAAATAATATGTAAACACTAGAGATGTTTAATATATCGCCAACAGTAGAAACTTAATGTTCGTACTTTGTTCCGGAGGCTGGGAAGTCCTAGAACAAAGTGGGGGCAGGTTTGGTGTCTGGTGAACTCCTGGTCCCCGCTTCAGAGATGATGCATCGTTGCCGTCCATCAGAGGGGACGTGTACTATTTGCACATGGTCAGAAGAGGGGAGAGCTGAGTTCGGATGGGGCCGTATGCTATTCTCTGAGCCCTTCTATAAGGATCCTAATAATCAGTTGTGAACAAATAGCCTTAGCCTTTGTTACTAACACCGTCACTGCGGTATGCCTCAAGTCTGTTTCATTCTCTGCCGTGCTTGTTGTAGCCTCTTAGGTTATGCTCACCATGTTTTTTTGTATTTGTGTTTAAAAAGTACTTGTCCAACACTGGGCTCAACTGGACAGTACTCCCAAGTGCTAAATACTATAGGTGAGGAAAAGGTCCTAATTGATCACCTTGAATGTTTTCTAATAAAGTAGGATGGGAAATAGGTACAGTATTGCTTTTGCAAATCTAGCAAACCTGGACTTGCATCTCAGTGAATGCTTAACATAATAAATAGATGGTAGCTATTAACGGTCCTTGAGAGTTCACCTAGTAGTGGAGAGTTAGATTTATGATTGGGATGGGCGTGACAGTGGCATGCCTGTAATCCTAGCACCCTGGGAGGCAGAAGCAGGAGGATTGCAATTTGAAGCCTAGACTTTTTTTTCCTTTTTGAGACGGGGTCTCACTTTGTACTTCAGGCTGGGCTTGAGCTCACTTTGTAGCCCAGGCTGGTCTCGAACTGGCAATAATCTTCCTGCCTGAGCCTCCCGAGTGCTGGGATTACAGGCGTGCTCACCATGCCTGGCTGTAAGACTTTTAAAATAGAAAGAGTTGGGGCTCCAGCTCTGTAAAGGCTATGGATTCAACCTCCAGTATTTCAGAAAAGAGATGATTATTCACTTCCTCCAGTTTTTGCCACTTATAAAAGCAAGATTTACATTGTAATTTTCCCTGCTGTGAGCACTTTCCAGGCTCTGGTTATTCTGTTGATAATCAAAGTTGCTTAACCTGTGGCCCAGTTGTCTTATTTGGAAAAGGAGTAGTGAAGATAAGCTGCAGAAGTTTAGTAGGACAGCATGTGTCACGGCATCCAGTAACTCAGCTTTTCATTAACTGCCAACTGAGAGCCTCAGTAGTTTGCCTCCGCTTAAGAGTAGCAAAGAATATAGAGAGATAAAGTGTCACTTATGTAGTTCAGGTGGACTTGGAACTACTTCGGTCTCCTGAGCGCTGGGATTACAGCTGTGCGCCACTATGCCCAGGCTAAGAGTGTCAGAAGTTCACAGATGACTCCCTTCAACTACTTAGTTTTTAATCATGATTTTCTGGGGTTTTTTGAAGCTTTTAATCTTTTGCATACAATAAAACAGTACTTTAATATTAGTTTTTTCCAAGTTTTGTATTTTTTACTGTTCTCTGATTTGCAAATTAGTATATATAAGGATCTCATGTTTAAAACACTCGTGTAGATCAGTTTTAACTGAGTTCATATCTTAAGTGCACTAAAAAAATCATGTTCTACCCTTTTTAGGTGAGGATTCAAAAGGAGTAAATTAACCTTGGCTTTCTTTTTTTCCTAATGGTCACTGACAACCACGGGAGTTACTGTCTTGAAAAATAGTGTCCCAGTCCTGATACTCTTGGCTTTTCCCCCTTTGGCTCTAACTGGCCATTCATGTTCATAATAACCTGCAGGGCTTTTCTTTTGAGGTGGCATCCGCACAGTTTGCCAACATTGTGGTACCATGGTCTGCATCATACATCTCTGTCTTTGTTTTCTTTGGAGATTTTCCAGTAACTGAAAAGTCAGTGCTATTGTCTGTTGAGCTTCAACAATGTTCAATTTTATTTTGAAACTAATGTTTTTCAGCAATTTGAGGACTGCTAACAATTTTGCTTGTGAATAACTGGGATTGGTAAACCTCCCATATGGTGGGGAATGGCAGGAGGACCCAGACGGCCTTTTGATCATTCCCCAGCAAGTCTTGTTACCCTTATCTTACGTGTCAGTGGTCAGTGATGTGAGAACAACGGATTGGAACACAGGATTCCTAGAGTCTCTGTGCACAGCCTGTGATTCTGTTTACCACAGCCTAGTGCAAAGAAGCTGTGTTGTGACTTGTCAGATGGGGATGCCACTTCTCAGTCCAGGCCACTTGATGAAGCTGGACATGAAGGGAAGGATGAGAAACAGCAGCCTTGGGGAGTGCTTTTCTTAGGGCAAATAGGAAAAAATTTTCCATTTGATAGCACAGCAATTTTCCAAAAAGCCATTAATAGCAGTATTATGAATAGGCATAAATTTTTTTAGTGTTTTGAGTTAATCTTTAAAGACAGCATTCCTCACAAGCAGATCTTGGTTAAAGGATATGTGTTTTCCAGATTCTTGATTAATTCTGATAAACTGATTTCTTAAAGGCTTGTACTAGTTTGCACTCCAGTCTGCAGTGCATGAGAATACTTGCTTCCTAGTGCTGTCCTCAGCAGTGATCATTGTTAATGTACAGTCTTTGGTATTTTGGGGAAGAACAATGTTACATCTTTCTGTTAGAGAATCTGAACCCTTTCCTCGTTTCCATTCATCTTTGCATCTTGTGGGGTCTCTTTGTAGGCTCCTAGCGATGAAGTGCTTCTGTTCTCTGGGTCATAGCTGTGAGTATCATTTCTATCCTGACAGTGACCCTGACCTTGTTACAAAGTGCTCCTGCACCCAGGCTGTGGCTGCCTCTGATTTTGACCGCTTCCACCCGCAGGTTGGACTCAGTCATACTTGCCCTCCTCGCTGCACCTGTGCTGGGCGCCAGCACATTTTGCTTGAGACCTTTTGTAATGCCGCCTCAGTCTGCAAGGCCTTTCCTTCACAGATCCCCATGGTTGGTCCATTTTTCTTTGTACAGCTTCCGCTCAAATTTCATCAAGACTGTCCCCTGATGTCCTGTGAAGGACAGCAAACTCCCATCTTTTTCTGTGCCTTAGTTACTCTGTAATACTTAGTGATACCCAGTGTTGGGGGGGCTAAGTTTTTAATAAGTTTGTACCTACAGGTCTTTATTAAATTAGGAAATATTTGCTGGAACCTATTTATTGGGGAAAGGAAGATAAAGCAACACCATGGAACTCTGTTCCTTCAGGAGGTGACAGTGTAGGAGGAGGAGAATCCTTCAAGGCCAAAGGTTATCTAGGCTGTGCACCCTTCTTTTTTTTTTTTTTTTTTTTTTTTTTTTTTAACCTGGGGATTTTTTTTTTTTTTTTTTTTTTGTGGTACTGGGCATCGAACTCAGGACCCTGCGCTTGCTAGGCAAGCGCTTATTCCACTGAGCTATATCCCCAGCCCCTTACTGTGCACCCTTCTGTCAGAGCTCTGGGGAGGGAGGCTGAGGCAGGAGGATTAACTCACTTTGAGGCCAGCCTGACTACATAGACTGTTGAAAAAACTAAACAAAACCCAAAAAAAGAAAGACCTGGCATCTATAGGTCTTGGGCTATACTGGGGTTTGAACCTTGGACCTTCACACTATGCCACCCCTTTTTTTTTGAGACAACCTCATGAAGTTGCCCAGGCTGGGCTGGAACTTGCGGTCCTGCCTTGGTTGCTGAGGGTGTTGGCCTAGCTGGGATTACAGATGTGTGCCGCTGTGCCCAGGTATAACTTTCTTGACACACGAATTGTTCCTGGTTTTGTATCTGGGCTGCATTCCACTTCCTTGACTTCGGCCTACAGACTTGGAAACCTAACAATTAGTCAGGCTGTCTCTTCCTGTGCCTTTTTGGTCCCTTTGGAAGCTACACCACCTGGTCGCCCACTGCAAATCTGGCTTCCGCCTCCACTATGCTGATGTAACTGTATTCTCAAAGATTGCCAAAATTTTGGCCATTAGCAAATGTAGACAAGGCCTCTTTCTATTTTAATTTGTTATCTCAATATTTGGCAGGGCCGACCAATTCCCTTCTCTTCCAGAGACTTCACCAAGGTTCTTCACCTACGTGGCTCTCCTTGATGTTCTACTTTGCCACTTCCCTCTCTTAAGTTCTTCCTGTGTAAGCTGAGCCAGTGGTTCTCAAAGTGTGATGCCCTGACTGGCAACACTAGCATTGTCCATACAAACCTAGAACTCGGGACAGCTCAGTAGTAGAGGGCTTGTGTAGCATGTAATAGGCCCTGTGTTCTATCCCCTGCACTGCCAAAAGAATAAAAGCCAAAACCAGGGTCTGTAGAATTCAGTAGAAATGAGCTTTCAGCAGTGTATTTGAGTGTGTACTCATGAGTATGTGTCTGCCTTGAAATGCAGCTCCTTTTAAATTATAAGCAACCCCCGTACATTGTGAATCTATAAATTCATCCCTAGTCATACAATTCTCTTTTCTTGAACTTGTCAGTGAAAATGAACAGAAGTACTTTTTCCCTTTTCTTAAAGTTAGTAAGAGCCACGACTGAACTTTGAATTCTTGTCTCTTCTGAATTTGTCCGGTACCTTCTGTTTTTGTTCAGTGGAACCCAATTCCAAAATTACATTATCCTTTTAAAGTCTTCCTCAACTTTGTAGCCAGAAAGAAATATGCAGGTTCACAACTCTTCCGTAGTGCTGCTAGTGTAGCATTAACAGTTTCTCTGTAAACTATAAACAGTGGCTGAAATTTTGCAGTAAATTTGCTGATATTTAAATAATGAAGGCTTCTTGGTTTGTGTGGAATATGAGCATTTATACCGTATTTCTTCATACTCAGCACCCCTATTGTGCATGCAGGAAGGTTAGATGCATCACTAGGTTATGAGTAATAACTGCAGGCAGCATCTGCAGCTGGTGTGCTGAGCTGGGAAAGTACAAGAGGAGTGAATAGGCAGCCACGGTTCTGGGCTGTGACCCTTTTCCTATTTTTTTTTGTACTGGGAGTGGAACTCACGATCTTGTGCTTGCCTAGTAGGTGCTGTGCCACTCAGCTATGTACCCAGACCCTGGGATTCTTATCAGACACTGAAAGTCTGTGCTAAGGGAGCACTTGCCATCTCACAAAGCCACCAATGGAAAAGACAGAGAAATTGCTCTCAGACGTACTTTGCAAGCAAGAGGAGAGTTTATGGCAATTGTCTGGTTTTGAAAAGAAATCCAGTGGAGTACTCTTTAATGAAGCAGTGGCTAAGGGAAGATGCAACTGGATTTTAATTTTTGATCCACCTGAGAAAGAAGAGGGCATTAACTGCTTGTGGAAGATGATTAATTTTTAAGAGCATTGAGAACAGACTGCAACCTGACCTCTGTGAGATCCTGAACAGCCTTCCCACAGCCTTCTGGTAAATCCCTTGGCCTAGCCAGACATAGTGGCATATGCCCATAATCTTAGCTTGGGAAAATTGCCCCAAGTTTGAGGCCAGCCTGGCCCACATAGTGAGTTCAAAGCCAGTCTAAACCCTATAGTGAGACCCTATCTCAACACACACACCTGCCACATTCCTTAGTGTGGCACGTGCTGCCATCCAAAGGCTGGTCTGCAAGTTTTTGGGTCCCCACCTCATCCTCCCCCCACGAGACTATTCGTTCCTGAAGCTTGCCATCTGCCTCCTGCCCTATTCTGCTGTTCCCTGCACTTCATACACCTCCCTCTCCGTGCACCTCCTCCTCCCATCACAGACTATGCAGGCTCCAGAGGCCAGTTTGCCTAGGGTAGCATTCCTGGAAACCTTTTCCCACCTCAGATCTAACTCCCTGCTGCATGCTTTTTGGAGTCTGCAGCTGACCTGTGCTTTGTCCTTCATGTAGGTGACCAGTGTTCATCCTGCTCCCCACAGGGTTGGGAAGGGCCAAGATTTGTAATCAGAGAGCTTGGGATTCCAACTTCTCTGTGACTTTACATACATTACTGTTTGCCTGAACTTCGATGTAGAATATTTTTAACCCACTTTACAGGATTAATAAAGACTCAAACTCAATTAAGAATTAAAATACTACTTGATATTTTTAGTAAATGCAACAATAATTTACAAATGACAGTTTAATTAATTCCTCCACTTACAGGGTGTCAGGGAAGGCAGGCGGGCACATCTGATACTTCACTGTCCTCAGTATTTGCAAGTTAGCTGTTTGTGCTGAACTGAAATAATGCAGGAGCTGGTAGAAGGCAGAGGCGTGATTCCTGTCTGGGGAGAGTAGCTGGAAGGCAGAGCCTTTTAAGAACCACTAAAATTCAGTATTCAAGGACCTGTGCTGTACAGTGAGGTGGAATGATGGGTGGTAGAGTGAAAGAATGTTTGTGAACTAGTGGAACCTCAACAAATTTTGCCTACACACTAATTCAAGCTCTTATTTGGCTGATAAAGTTAGTAACTTCCCAAGTCTGATATTTGTGCATTATATTTTGCCCTTCACACTCATTCTAAACACCCACAGATTTGTGTATCTGTATCTATGCCCACACATTTGTATTATCTTTTTAAAACCACTTCAGTATGTCTGAGTTACATTGTTGTGCGACAACTTTATATAACTCTGGGCACAAAGAAATCTAAAACAAAACAGAACACAAGCAGCAACACTTAAAGCAAGGCTATTTATAATTCTCTAGTTCAGTGGCTTATTGTCTTCTCTAAAAGGTCACAGATTAGTTTGTATATCTAAATTCAAAGAACCTTCCCAAGGAGAAAGAACATTTTGAGTTCTAGGCAAAGGTGCAATGTAAATGCAAAATGGAACGTAATTATCCCTGGGCAGAAAGCATTCTTAGGAACTCTTATCAGATGACCTTAAGCTAAAAGTATCTTACTCCAAACAGCAAAAGTAAAATTGAGAATGAAGTGAAGAGATATGCTCAAGATTCAAGGCTCAAGAAAACTTATTTTTAAAGTTCAGCTTTTTTTTTTTAAACTAAGCTAAGCAAGTGCCATACCACTTAGCTATATGCCAAAAGCCAATATTCTGCATTCTAACCCTAGACAAATGAAGGAGCCTTGGAGCAGATTGCATAGCAGCCACCCTCAGCTCGCTCTCTCAGTTTCGAATAGTAGGAGCAGTAGTGTGTCCACCCCTGGAGAGGAGCCATGATTGTCCAAGCAAATCATGGCCATCCTAGCCTTTGCTAGATTCTCAGATCACCTCTCTCCTTAGCTTCTCTGCTCTGGCTTGTGGTATGTGAGGGAAGTCGTTTGAGTTTTTGTATTATTTTATTTCCTAGTAAAAGAGAAAGCAAATAATCCTTCCCTTCATGTTTGGGTGAGGACTTGGTGCTACAGGATCCATCTTGTATCCAACAAGAAGCCAAGAAAGCCTAAAGAGAAAACTGACCAGATCCCCACCATGGAGCCCCTCACAACCCCTGGATCCTAACAGCTTTGCCTTTGCTCCCTGGGGAGTCCTCGTACTTACGGTGCCCTTCTCCACAGTCAGGGAGGAAGGTGCCCTCTTTCAAGTGTCTCCAGTACAACTGAAGCCCAGTGGAGGAGGACTGCCTTGTGAACCATCACAGTCAGTACCACAGCTGACATCTCTGAAAACAGGCTGCTCTCAAAAGGAAGACATTTGGATAATGATCATAAACTGGCGCCTGTACACACCTTTAATCCCAGCTCTTGGGGGACTTGAGGCAGGAGGATTTTTGTGAGTTGAAGGCCGGCCTGGGCTACATAATGCGTTCAAGGCCAGGCTGAACTACACAGTGAGACGTAGTCTCAAAACAAAATTATAAACTTCTGTCTTTTCCAGTTCATGCAGTGAAGCCATTCCTTAGACATTTATTTATTCAGGAAGTAGGTTTATTACAACAGGTACCACTACATATAAACTGGGGTTCCGGGTCTCTGGAGACAGACCAAAGACAAATATTCCACCAGAAAGTAAAGGCAGCTGAGATCAATGCTGCCAAGGGGGCCCTGAGGTCGAGCGCTCACACGGTGGAGTGGGGGTGGTGTTAGTGATCAGAGAAGGCTTCTTCAGGGCAGGAGGAGAGAGTAAACTGAGTCACCATCTATCCTAGTCTAATTTCAGGATTGTTGAGGATTCTTTAGTTGAGAAAGAAAGTAACTGGGATGAAGAGGAAGAGGCACCAAGAAATGTGGACAGCAGAAATGGTGGAACTGGCGATTAACCAGTGACATGAGTGAGCTGGCTGCAGTAGAGGACGATTCAGAGGCCGGGAGGGTGGAGCACATTCATGAGTGTGTTCTTCCGCACACATGGACCATGTTCTCTGCTGCTTTCTGCCACCGTCCTTTCAGATGTGCCACTGGGGCTCTTCCGCAGAGATCTAGGGCCTACCTCTCCACCTACTCCACTGAGGCTGGCCAGCAGAGTGCAACACAAATGATTGCCCGTCGCAGCCTCCATCTAGTGAGGCTTGGAACACTACTCACTCTCGGAGCTCTGCTTGACCCCCCATGGCAGTGAGGCCTGACAGCCTGCTGAAGGGTGAGACTCGTGACTTGGCTATTGCCCCTTTAGTGGCAGCCTACAGCCAGCTCCCAGAGACAGGAGCGAGCCCACCCTGGGGCACCCAGCCCTGTCTCTACCCCAGGACCTGGTAGCTCTCTCGAGCAGCAAAGGAGTGGGCCAAGATCAGCAGAGCCTGCCCTAGATGAAGGTAACGGACCCCCCTGAGCTACAGTAAGAACCTACAAGTGGTTGTTGCCCTAAGCCAAGGAATTTCGCCTGGTTTATCACATACTAGAATTTAACCGATAAAAATCAGGACAGAGAAAGGGAGTGGATAGTTTGGGGCTAATACATAGGCAGTTGGGCAGATCAGGCTGGAATGCAGCACATGAAAAGCATGAAGGTTTCTTAACTGTGCAAGGATAAAGTTCCAACGCTTCTGGCATGTCGTGGTGGGCTCCAAGAATTGGCCATTTCTCCTGTGTTCTCTTCACCTCCCTAAACTCCACCTGTGCTAGAAATAAAGCCCTGAATAGTGAGGCACATGCACGACTCAAGTGCCCAGGCCCGGATGCAGCAGGTGGACCGCTCCGGAGCTCCGGGATGAGTCAGCCGCCCAGCGCCAGCGGGAAAGGGTTGCCAGGGCTGGACGCTCAGCGGTAGTTACGGCCCTCAAGGGGGCTTCACAAGCCAGTAATCGATTTAGGGCTTCTGATCCCTCTCTTCTTTTCCCCAGATTAATGTCAGCACCTTTTAAAAATAAAAAAGGCACAGTTCGACAGGAATCTATTCTTCGGATTGTGGCAGATGTGCCCGACCGACTGCACTTTTCTCCCTTTCCTCCGCCGACCCCAGACTCAGACGAGCTCATAGGACTCGCGAGCCGGGTGGGCGCAGTGGGGCAAAGCGGACGCGCAGGCTGCGCCGACACAGCGGCTGCGTAGGTCGCCTGGGTGAGGGCTGCTGGCGTTGGGGTGCGGGCGGAGACCGGGACCACCTCCCTTGGGCTCCCGCCCGCCCTCCGCGGTGGGGGCGGGGCGGGGATGAGCTGGGGGCAGCCCTGGCCCCGCCCCATTCGCCCCGCCCATCAACGCCCCGCCTCTGGCCCCGCCCCGCCCGCCCAGCCTTTAAAAGCCGGGGCCGGGGCTGAGGCCGCGCGGGAGTGTGGAGTTTTGCTCAGAGCGTTTTGGTGTGGCCTCCCTGACCGTGCGCCAAGGGACTGAAACGCCGGGGCCAGGCTCCATGCGGCTGCCCACCATGTCCGGGCACTTTCTGCTCGCGCCCATCCCGGAGTCCTCCTCTGACTGCCTGCTGCCGAAGGACATCAAGCTGGCGGTGCTGGGCGCCGGGCGCGTGGGCAAGAGCGGTGAGGGAAGCGCGGGGGGCTGCGGCGGCGGGGACGTGGGGCCCAGGGCGCCGGGGCTCCGGAGGGTCCCCCCGGTCCTGGCGCCTTTGTGCCCGCGCGTTCCCTAGGCGCATCTGCCTCTGGGCTCTGGCCGGGGTCGGCGTCTGGCCGAGCGTGGGGTGCGGGAGGGGGTCTCCCTCCGCCGCGCTGCGCCCTCGGCTGGGAGAGCCCGCGCGCGGGGCGGTGGTTCGCGGGCCGGCGGCGCCCCTGGCTCCCCTGGAGGGTCCCGCCTTACGGCCCTTCCCTGGGTCCCCGCTTTATGGTCCTGCCTTGCGCCCCGAGTTGGTATTCCTCTTTGCTTTGCAGCTATGATTGTGCGCTTCCTGACCAAGCGGTTCATCGGCGACTACGAACCGAATACAGGTCAGGATAACTTGGTGCCCGCTGTTTTCTGCCTGCGTGTTTCTGTTTGCTGCTCCGAGTGTGGGGATTAAAAGTAAACTCTTCCCTCATTCTCCAGGCAAGCTATACTCCCGGCTCGTCTTCGTCGAGGGAGACCAGCTGTCCCTGCAGATCCAGGACACACCTGGTAGCGTCCAGGTAAGGACTGCAGGAGGAACCGCTCCCCGCTGCTGTCTCCCCCACCCCCACCCACAGAGGACTGCTGGTGCAGGGCGTCCCTGAGCAAGATGACCAGACGCCCGCGGGGTACATGTAAATGTAGGAGCCCGCCGCGCCGTCTGCAGTGGGTCTGGGGTTGGGGTGTTCTAAACCCTCCTCAGGAATAGGGTTGGTTAGAGGCGCCTTTGAGAGCACAGGATCTTACAGACCCCAGTCTGGTAGGGAATTCCCTCGCCCCTCAGGAATGCGACCGGAGACCTTATCAGACCCATATATGGGTCACTGACTGATGCTTAACTTCACTTTGCAGTCCTGACAGCCATCAGGTCTCACCACTTTCACAGCTCAACCTCCAAACAAACAAAAACGGGGCTGGGAGTGCAGCTTGGTAGTAAAGGGTGTGGCTAGCAAGTGACCCCCACCCCCTGAGTCCCAGGACCATATAACAATTAATAAACGGGAGCAAGAAAGGGTGGGATTCTGGTGGGAGAGGATCCTCTTCCTAGCAAGGACTGCCCAAGCGCTCCTGTTACTGGCTGCTTCTTCAGGCTAGTGATTGCAATCACATAACCCCTTGGTCAGCGGGCTGGTCTGGAATGTAACTTAACCAACAAGTTACTAATGCTAATCCTTTCTAGGGAGGCCAGGTCTTGGGGAAGAAGCCAAAGAAAAGAATTTGTTTCTGTAGCATTCTCACGGAGTTGCCTGCTAAAAATATTTTTATGGGTTTGGGAATAGATATTTATCTTGGCTAATTTTCAAGGTTTTGTTTATTATGAGTTGGTTCTCCAAAAATCGGGCCATTATGGTTTAAAGCTGTTCTTCAATCAGCCAGGGTTCACCAGAGACTACCTGTCAAGCGGGAGGGTTAAAAATAATCCATCAGTAACAGCTAATAAAATAAGGCAGGCAGGGAGTTTGAGAACCTGCACTTGCTATATCAAAAGCCTCCTTCTGCAAAAGCTGGGTAGAACCTGAAAACTGTATGTAATGCTTGCTTTTTCCAGTGTTTCTTCAGTAGTTACTTTGATGATATATTTAAACTCATCTTGCACCGGGGGCTTCCTTGACCAGGTCTCATTTTGATCTCTCTCAGGCCCAAGACAACCTCAGCCAAGCAGCAGATTCCCTGTCCAAGTGTGTGCAGTGGGCAGATGGCTTTCTGCTGGTCTATTCCATCACCGACTACAGCAGCTACCAGTCCATCCGGCCCCTCTACCAGCACATCCGGAAGGTCCACCCTGACCTGAAAGCCCCTGTCATCATTGTGGCAAACAAGGGGGACCTCCTGCATGCCCGGCAGGTGCAAACGAATGATGGTATTCAGCTAGCCAATGAGCTGGGCAGCCTCTTCCTTGAAATATCCACTAGTGAAAACTATGAAGACGTCTGTGATGTGTTCCAGCATCTCTGCAAGGAAGTAAGCAAGCTGCACAGCCCCAGCGGGGAGCGGAGAAGGGCCTCCCTCATCCCCCGGCCTCGCTCTCCCAACATGCAGGACTTAAAGAGGCGCTTCAAGCAGGCTCTTTCCTCCAAAGTCAAAGCCCCCTCCGCCCTGGGGTGAATCATCTCAGGCAAACTGTGTTCTTTTGATTATGCAGTTGTGCAGCTAAAAACACTGGGTGTCTCCCTTTTTAATCACTTGTCCAGAGTTTATTTTTATAAAGACTTTCCTGGTTTTCAAGTGTATGTGTATTTCTGAAAATTCTGACAGTGATTGTCTGCAAGTTGGGTAGAGTTTTTTTTTTTTTTTTAATAAAAGAACTTTTTTTTAACTGTAACTTCTGGCCACTTTTCCATTAAAGGCAAAATGGCAACATTGCTTCTTGTTTTCCGAATGGCTTTTTATAGAAATCATGCTTGCACCAGCGCCCAGAAGTGCTCAGTGCTCGTCTTCCATCTGAACTCTGACTGGTGTCATGCAGTAGGGAGGGGGTGCTGGAGAGGGAGTCTGCTGGGGAGAAGGGAAAATATGCAGGGGAGGAGCGGGATGTGCGTAACTGCAGGATATCTCTAATTAGGTCATTTTGCCACAGTCATGAAATTGTGTGTTTTTCAAGTGAAGGGATACTTTATGAGCTGATATAAAAAAGTCACAAATCATGAGTAATACTTTTATTTATTGGTGCAAGTATAAGTGTAGCCTCTGCTACAAGAAAAAGAGAAAAAAAAAAAAAAACCCTTTTCCAGGATTCCCTGATGTCAATAAGTGGGCTTTGCCATCCAGGAGTTGCCTCAAAATTCTTCCCTTCCTATCTCCCTGATCCTCTGTTGCATCTGGTGGAAATAAAGGGATGATTAAAGTATGATTTCACAAGTCACACAGTTTATAGCCACCCAAAGAGAATAATTTTTAGGGTCACAGTGCTTAAAGAAGAAAATAACATGAACAAACCAATTATTCCAAGATGAGGTACAAGCTGGGTGTGGTGATGCATGCCTGTAATCCCAGCACTCAGGAGGCTGAGGCAGGAGGATCATCATGAGTTCGAGACTAGCTTGGGCATAGGCCAGCCTGAATTGGATAGTGAGACCCTATCTCAAAAATAAAAGACAAAGCAAAACAAAACAAAAACCTAAAACCCCCAACAACATAGATGAGTTATGTTAGCCACACAATAAATGAGTTCCAAAACTGTTAAAGGTCCTGTTTGGTTAGAATATTGGGTTGTTAGCAGTGTGGCTCTGTTAGGCTGGAAGCAAGCCTCGTGGAAAGGACAGTCTAATAAAAGTTGAGGTGTATCCTTTTTGGGGGTGGAACGCTGGAGACTGAGTGCAGAGCTTAGTGCTCTACCACTGAGCTACACTTCCAGCCTCTGAGGTTTACCTTGTATGATTTTTGGGAGAAGCTGGCTTGAACACCACCATGGAGATGGAGATCTGAGGTCCTTCAATGCCATTGCAAGGCACAGGCACTGGCGGGCAAGGCTTTGGAGACCAGCTCCTAGGCAAACAGGGTGTCACCGTGTTGCAGCCTGAGTTCTAGAGCTTCAGAGAAGCAGCAGGCAGAAGGTAGCCTTGCCGTGGCCTAAACTCTTCAAGTGCCAATTAATGATATATAATATGCCAATGATGTGTGTGTGTGTGTGTGTGTGTGTGTAAGTCCAGTAGTTGAGGGCAATAGCTAGGTTTGGAACCCATATATGGGGTCTGGTGAATTCTGATGTAACATTCCTGAGGGGAGAGTTCCCTACAAGATGCAGGGTCTAGTAAGATCTTGCACTCTCAAAAGAGCAGGGAATTGGAGAATGTCTTTGGAACATTTCAAGCTACATACCACGCTCACATCTCATGTGGCCCCAGATCAGTCAGTGCTTTCTCGGCTGTTTTTCTCTAAAGCCTCCTGCCTTAATCCAGTTCTTTATGCTCCTGTCTAGACTGGTAGACAAGAGTCTAAGCAAAACTCTGGTTTCTTGGCCTCTGGAATGACATCCCTCTGATTCTTTATACCAGAACATTACTAATCAACTCTAATCATTTTACTTCCATGACTAAAAGAAACTCAACTGGTTTCCTTCTATCTACTGGGTAAAATATAAATAGTACATGGTTTTAAGATTATGTATTACTTCTACGGTTTCATCATCCCTTCCCTACTAAGCATGTGGACATTTGTTTACACACACACACACACACACACACACACAGAGGCCCCCAGTAGTCCCTCCCAAAGAACTGTCTGCCTTCCCTGGTGTACTCTGGGCTCTTCCATGTATCTCTGCCTTGACACAAACTACCCCTCCATCTCAAATATATTTTCTTGTTCTATACCAAAGGGCTCAATAACTCATAGCTATTCCAAGACTCAAGTTACATCTCGACACCTCCCTCCCTCCTGCCTAATCCCAGCACTTGACAGGCTGAAGCAGGAGGACTGCCACAAGTTCAAGGCCAGTCTGGGCTATCTAGCCAGACCCTGTCTCACTCCCCCACCTAAATACCATGCTAGATGCAGCTGCAAGATGCCATCTTTGAGTGTCCCTCTACCCCTGTAGCATTTGTGCTATAACAGTACTGAATCAAGTAGCTGCTCTTGGTTTCAGAGATTTCAGTTCGTACTTATAGCACCATGGCCCTGGGGACAGCCGTGAGGCAGTACACAATGGAAACAGTGTGTGGCAGAGAAGACTGCTTTCTCTTGACAGCCAGAAAGGAGAGCACTGCAGGTGACACCCAGGCCTTCAACACCTGCGTCTTTGGGAGACATTGCCGACCCAAGCTAGAATACTACCTGTACCAAATGGCATAAAAGACTAAGAAAATTAGATAAGTCATTTCTAAACTGTCCAAATAATTAACAAAAACTATTATCTTAGGTTCTGTCATCTTTTTAAAAGGGCCTTAGCTCCTCTTACTAGACAAAAGGAATTCTTTTCTATCATTGTGGGTTCCAGGTTTCCTACCATGGGTCTTAATGTTGCCAGTGCAGACAAACAAGTAGCTGATTCTCCTAATCTTGCCACGCCCACAGCATGTCCAGGTCGCCAGGTGGTGCCAAGTGCTCCTCTGCTGTCAAAGATCTGAGATCAAATATCCCACTGGGAAAATTTAAAATATAATGTAAAAGCTAAACAACTCAAGAGGCATCCTAGTCAGCCTATGATCAAGTTTCAGGTGCGTAAATAATACGAACAGAACGCCCGCTCAGGCCTTCTAGGGGAAAGCAGGCTCTGGACCACAGGGGTCAAAAGATGAGTCCCCAGACAGTTTTAAAGGCAGTCAAAGCTTCAATAAGCTCAGGCAGCCACAAACTTTTTCTTGCACTCAGCATCACAAATAATGGATCATTGGGACCTCATGTTTCCCTTTCTGGATCACTGTCCAGAACTGACCTGGCAGAGGAGCCAGTTCAGGGGTCTTAGAGGGAGCTCCGTGCCTACTGACTCTCCTTTGCAGCCTCCTGCTGATTGGGGTCTCTTGGGGCTCATGGGACCTCGGGAACACCTTAGCCGATCCTGGGATAGTAGCCTTGGAGATGGAAGAGGTAAACGTAGAGTTATCAGGAGGCAGTTAGGGTGGAAAGTTGTTGAATTTGCATGTGGGTATGAGACTCTGAAGATGTAAGTTTAACCAGGGACTCAGGAGGCCTTTTGAGAGGGAAGCTGAGCCCTAAACCAGCTCCAAAAATGGGGAAGAAAAAAATCACTACAGATGCCGGTATCGTTATTTTGCTCATATTGCAAAACTTCTGAAACACTGGGTAGAACATTTCAGCTTGGATGGGTGTGGAGAGGACAGTGTCCATACATTTTTGCCCATAGTTTGCCTTTCCTCTGAGACACCATCTCCAGGGTGAGCATTACCTGCCCATTGAGGGTGATGGGGGCACAGCTTCCCTTGGTCCTTGTTATGATTTGGGCCAGGAATGTCTCCCAAGGCCCACATGTTAAAGTTTTAGCCCTCAGCTCAGTACTATCGTGGTACCTTCAGGAGGCAGGGCCTAGTGGGAGGTCTCCAGGTCACTGGAGGCATGCTCCCAAAGGGACTTTGAGACCCTG
The DNA here is from genome assembly GCA_004027595.1 of Dinomys branickii. Lineage (NCBI taxonomy): Eukaryota > Metazoa > Chordata > Mammalia > Rodentia > Dinomyidae > Dinomys > Dinomys branickii. The sequence goes on from PVLD010011492.1 coordinate 48,506, forward strand.
ACCTCTTTCTGTTTCTCTTGTGCTTCCCAGCCATGAGGTGAGCAGATTTCTCCACCATAGGCTTCCACCATGATGTTTGTTTCACCAGAGACTCAAAAGCAACTGGCCATGGACTGAAACCTCAAGAACTGTGAGTCAATATAAAACTTTCCACCCTGTACAAGCTGACTGTCTCGGGTATTTGTCATAAAAACAGAAAGCTGACTAATACAGTCCCTGTTTGTTCTCTCTCTGTACATGCCCTGCTTCAATTGTAAGATTTTTTTTTTTTTTTTTTTAGTGGTAGGGATTGAACCTAGACCCTTGCATATGCTAGGCAAGTGCTCTCCCACTGAGCAACACTTGGAAGCTCCGAGATTTGTCTTTGAGAAATCGCCACCCACCACTCATCCTCCTCTGGTTAAAGCTCAGTTGTTGATTCTGTGCTAAAATTTTGTAGAATGGTTTAATTAATGTAGCAAACAGTGTAGTCCTGTAGACATGGATGAAATCCAAATGGCTAAATAGTAGTACATCCTGCAAACATTCTGTACTTCACAGGCAGCTCATGGGAAGCAAACTGGAATAATGGCAAAATGAATCAATTATAAAGAGGAAAATAAATTTGTTTTGCTTGTGTTGAAGTGAAAGACAAAATGGAAGTTCTAAAGTTTATTAATATCTGTTTAGAGAAATGAATTAAATAAACATCTGAGGCAGGCTCCGCTAAACAATAGAGCAAGTGGAAAAGACAAGATGACTATTTTGCTATTAACGTTGGACCGAAAGAACTCTTTTGCTACATGTATATGTTGCAATTTTAAATTCCTATTATGCAAAGCTACCAGTTCAAGCTTACAATCAAGGATATTTTGCCTGATGACTAAGCTACTCTTACTGCTGATCTTTTTCCAAAAGGTGGAATATTTTGGAAGTCTGTTAAAATTAGTCTTAAGCTATTTTGAAAGATGTGATAAAGCGCAAACAAGATTATTTTCTAAACAGGAAGTTAGCTAGAGCTCTAGAAGAAATTAACTTATCTAAGTGATGATTTGGTTGTAATAGGAGGATGGTTCTCAGCAGAGGAGAGTAGAAATTCAGCTATCCTAGATGGAGCACACAGGTACCTCTCACATCAGGTTGCCCTCGTATAGGAAATCAAAAAATGTGGTTAAGGTTAAAATATTTTTAAAATGTATTGTGACAAAAGATATATCGCCATTATTTCTCAAAATACTTCCCTTTACTTCAAATACACTTATCCCGTTATTCTTGCCCCTCTCTGATGCAGTTCTGGAAGTCCTCTCTTATGTCTTTAGTAGCATTGGCTGTCTCCAGGTCCTGAAACAATTTAATGTGTTTACCTTTCATGATCAATTTGAATTTGGGGAGGAGCCAGAAGTCAGGACACGCCAAATACAGTAAATAAGGTGGATGAAGACACATAACGTTTTGATAAGCCTGCTGGCAGTCAGTGGCAGCAGTCACCGTATTTTTGATCAAACCCCTTAAAGGCACAAAAGAAGTCTTGGAGAAATGCTTCATAAAGTAGCACGAATGATGTAATAAGTGTGTCTGAAGCAAGTGGGAGTGTTCTGAGGAGGATTACTGGCAATGGGTCTTTTACTGTAGTAAATTAAAAATGGTAAACATTTCCCATCTATTTTGATCAGCCATTGTACATCTGTCCCGACGGAAACCTAGCTCCATCAGGGCTGAGATGGATCATTACTCATCTTTGTCTCCACTTGTTGAAGTGTCAAATAAACAGCAGATCCTCAAAAATATTTGTTACGCTGAAGCATTAGATAAATTAAAGGGGCTCTACACTTATTTTTGGATCATTTATGAGTGCAGGTGTAGATACTAGTGTTCTGGGTTCTTTCCATAAAACTGTCTGAGGCAGCTGCTTTCTTCTTCTTTAATTAGAAAGTAAACATTCTCCAGAGAAGGGCTACTTACACAAAATCTGTGCTTTTGAGACAGCTAGACTATCCCTCAGTCTTATGGGATTAACAAACATACCACGGAACTGGCAGTTACAAAGCAGACTAGTCTTCAAGGCTATGAAATCCAGATAACATACTAGGAGACAGGAGGGTGAGAAGTCAGCTCCGCCCATGATGACATTATGAAGCTGTTTGGGGAAGGGTGTTCCCTGGGCCTACTTGTGCAGTCTACAAGACATAGAACTCACATAGGAAGATGTGATGTTCCGTGTTTGCATCTGGGCAAAAGATGGTTTGGAGGGGAGCAATTACATACTCGATAATACTAACGATGCTGAATCCTTCGCTGTCTTAGTCTGTTTTCTGTTGCTGTGCCTGAATGCCCCTGGTTGAGTAATTTTTACAAGCTGAATTTTATTCAGCTCATGGATTTGAAATCTGGAAAGTTCAAGATCAGGCAGCTGAGTAGAGTGTGGTCCTTTGTGCTGGGGACTCGGTAAGACTGAGGTGCTATGGGGAATCACGTGCCCAGCACTGCTGAGCATTCCTGCTCAGGTCTGTCTACCAAAGTCGCAGCTCCATTGGACTAGGGCCCCACCTGATGGGCTTTAATCTTAATGACCTACCAGAGGTCCCACCTTCGAATACTATAGTTGGATTAAGTACTTATCTCCTTAATATTTCACAATGGGACTAAATTTCAACATGAGTTTGGATGGGGACATTCAAATGTAGCAACCACGCACTTTTGATTTGTTGGGTTTTGTTTTCTTTTGTTCTTTAGAGACTGGCCTCCAACTCACTATGTAGCCCAGGCTGGCTCCAAATTCTCAGTGATCCTCCTGCCTCAGCCTCCTGAGTACTAAGATTACAGGCATGTACTATCATGCTCAACTTAGCAACCAAGCATTTACATTTTCTCATTAGTCCATTATCAGTCCCACATTTCAGATGAGGAAACTGAGGCTCAGAGACGTCACGCAATGACCTAACATCACAGACACCAAGAAACCAGGAGATCTGGCTCAGGCAGGGACAGAAATTTGTTTTAGTTCGGGGCTGTTTCCTCTGGCCAGGCCTTTGCGCACGCTAATGTATTTGAGGAGCTGGTTAGAAAGGCAGTTCTGGGGTGCAATCCCAGGGATCCTATTACTGTATTTAGCCATGGGGAATGAATCTGTTTTAACAAGCTCCCTGGTGGGCTCTGGAGCCTGATGTCTTGGGGTTGGAGGTTGCAGCAAGATGCCAGTCTGCACCCACCCTGGTAAAGGAACCTGGGGTGGGGCAGGGTCATGGGCGGGGAGCCAGGCTGGAAAGGACACAGAAGCCTGATGGGCAGAAGCAGGGAATTATGAGGCTGGGTGCTGGGAGTGTCTAGTGCCCTGAGCTGCTCCCGGGTCTGCTCTGCATTGCCTGGCAGAGCTGTGTCCTTCTCTGTGCTCAGGCGGCTGAGCGACCCCTTTGAGAGCCACCTTGGGATGGATCAGGGAGTGGGAGATGCTGGCGTGGGCAGTAAGGGAGCCTGTCCCAGGGACACCTCTTACTTGCTGCTTTCTCTCTGCAGACTCTCCCTGACCTGCGCCCTGAGACACAGCCCCTGTGATTCATGTGCTTTCTTTTCCCAGGAGACAGCAGGGAAGGAGGAGGAGAATGACTTCTAGGGGCTATGCGAGGCAATGGTTTACCACAGCGCAGGAAAGAGGACAGAGGCAGAAATGCACAGTGAACTTTTGGAATCTGCAAATATCCCCTGCCTCACACAATCTGGCCCAGATTGTCTCCAGGAACACTGTATGTGTGTGTGTGTGTGTGTGTGTGTGTGTGTGTGTGTGTGCGCATTCAGGGAGAGGCACGAGCAAAACAGGTTTGCGATTCTACAAGAAAGGTCAATGATTTTCCCCAGACTTCAGGGAACTAGGAGGCTGCTATTGTGTTTGAGGGGCCTTAGGCACATCATTTGTAGCATAACAATAAAATTAGTAACAATTAGCTACCATAGCTACTGAGCATGCAGAATTGTTCCATGTATTATACTGTTAGTCAAGGTTCTCCAGGAAAAAGGAACTGACAGGAGATATCCACATGTTTACCTAGTCTGATAGCAATATTCATCCAAAGGTAGCGATGGAGGATGAAGATTTGTTATAAAGAACTGGCTTATGTGATTCGGCAGATGGACAAGTCTTAAATTCTGTGGTCAGTGAGCTAGAGCCCCAGGACAGTTGATAGTATGTTTTGACTCAAGGCTTTCTGCCGGCAGAATTCCCTCTTGCTTGAGGGAGGTCAACTTTTTTTGTTCTATCCAGGCTTTCATGTGATTAGAGGAAGCCTACCCACATTCAGGTGGGTGGTTTGATTTACCAGGTCCACTGATTGCAAGGTTGAAGTCATTCAAAACTTGCCCACAGACAAACTCAGAACAAGGTTTCTGTACAGCTGCCCGGTCATGTTGACACATAGCGTGAAGCACCACCTATAGCACCACCTAAGAGTATTAGGTATATTTCCATTTAATCTTCCCAGTCGCTCTGTTAAGTAGTTTATTATTGTCATCACTTGGAAGATAAGGAGAATGCTGCTCAGAGAGGTTAATTAACTTTCTCACAGATTTTAGCTAGTAAATAGCACAGCTGAGATTTGAATCTGAGTCTTTCTGATGCGAAAGCCATTGTACTGCATTGCTTCTTGCTGGTTTTCCTGCTGTCTACATCCTAGTAGGTTGTCTGGAAGCTGCTTCACTCTCCCGGTCAACCGCTTGCCTTGCGTTGTGCATGGTGTGCCCGTGCAGGCCATTTGCAAGCAGCAGAATAAATTGCTTTCATCAAATAGAGTTTTCTGAGTGCACAGACTCATTGAGAGTTGGAGGTGCTCAGTTTGGCTGTAGCTATGCAGGAGGCTAAGAAAATGTGTGCCAGGCCTGTCTTAAATTAGAGAAATTGAAGTTCTAAGACATTAGCTAACACCCCAAATCTGTGGGCAAGGGGAGTTAGTGTGACGGATTGATTGGGTTAACCTTCAGTGCCTCAGACTGTGTCCTCTTATGGATACAGGGTCTGCATAGAGGAAATTAAAGTAAAATGAGGTCAGGGTGGTGGGCTCAGATCAGCATGTGTGATGTCCTCATAAAAGGGAGCATTAGACCCAGACAGAGGAAAGGCTAAGAGACGTGGAGACTGCCGTGTGAGGATGACGGAGGTGATGGGGTGCGAGGATGCTACCAGAGGCGAAGGGAAGCACCCGGATTGGACCTGCCCTGGCACCCTCTAAGCCGGGGCTTCCCACCTCCAGAACCAACAGTGAATTTCTGTTGTTTAAGTCATTCGGCCTGTGATACTCTGTGACTGTAGCAAATCAACAGTATATATAGTATAAGAATTCAAGCCCAAATCTTTCTAAACCCAGAGAGCCATTGCATGGCCTGCCCCGCCCACAGCAGAAGAAGTAGGATACTGTATTAGAGTCTTTGTGTTAAGACAGGGTCTTACTATGAAATTTGGACTGGTCTTGAACTCACTGTGTAACCCAGGTTGATCTCAAACTCGTGGCAATCCTCCTGCCTCAGCCTTCTGAGTGCTGAGGTTACAGGCGTGGGCCACCACACCTGGCGTCTGTATTAAATCTTGAATTCTGAATTAGGAGAGGGATTTAGGTGATATGAACTCTACATGGCTAGAAGATAGGAGCAGTGTCTTTCTCCCCTTTACAGTTCAGGCTGGGCTTGGTAGTTCTGGTCTGAGGATTTGCAAGGGCCCAGCAGCCACCTCTCTGTCCCCTCCCTTTCCGAGGCACAACTGTGCTTCCCATGATCTGAGTTGCTCTTAGCCATGTCCACATTCCAGAGAGCAGAGAGCAGGCTGGGAAGGGCAGGGAGGGCAGGCTCCTTTCCTTTCAGGCTGTGGCCCTGAAGTTGACCCCATCCTTTCTGTTCACATGCCATAGTGTGTCTGGGAAATGTAGTCTTTAGCTTGGAAGGCTGGGCCCCACTACAAATTCTGCTATTATTATTTCACATAAGGAAGAGAGACCATCAAAACAGAGTTCCCTTTGGGTTTATATAGGTTTTGAGGGGATGAGAAAGAGAAAGGAAACTTTTCTTTCAGTTCTGCTGTAGAAGGAAGTCATAATTTGCTTCCAGGGGACAATGCCCTGTGTCCTCACAGTGGCTTCTCTGTTCTGGAGCCTGAGAAGCCTGGAGAGTTTAGAGAAGCTGTGCTTGTTCCTCTGGGGTCACCCACGCAAATCACAGCAAGGTCGCCAGCCTTGGCTGCATGTGGTCAGACTGGAGATCAAATCTGATGGTTGAAATCATTCTTATCTATGAACTTGCAGGGCTCAGGATGAAGGAAGTGAAAGAAGTAATTCGTGGACTTTGGTGTTCTAGCTGCAGATGTTAAAAGAGTTGAGTCTTTTAGCCCAAACTGGGTTTCCCACCCTTGCCAGTTCTGTGGCTTTGGTGCCCTTCAGCTTTCCAGGAAATAAAGCACCCCTGGGTGCAGAAAGTGTCTAAACAAACATCAAACTTGGTGTTACTTGCACTTATTCCAGCTAGCAATGATTAATGATAGATTAGGCAGTAGGTTATGCAAGTTCTTTATGAACTTGGGTAAGGAAATCATAAAATGAAGTGTTTGGATTGTGTGAAGGGTCCCTCGATGCCAGCGTGTGGCAGAACCCTTCAGGAGTACTTGCTTAAAATGCAGGCTCCTGGGCCTGCTCTCAGGGATCCTGATAGAGTAAATCCAGTCCGCCCAAGAGTAAATAATATGTAAACTGGATTGAGCACAGGACAGGTACCAGACACGTTCTACAGAGTTCCTTGTAAATGAGCTGCAATAATCTGTGAGGCCTGTACTAATATTGTCCCCTCATTACAGATATGCAAATTGGGACACAGCAGGTAAGAGACCTTCCCTGGGTCATTCAGTTGAGGATCAATCTTGGACAATAATCCATGTTCTTAGCTACTGCTTGAACAAGAGATTCTTATAAACTACAAGTCAACCTTCCCACTGGAGGTGCAAATAAAAAGTTGCACTATAGGAAGCTGCATTTTGTTTAAGAAATAAAGACAGATACTCTAATCAAAGAATATAATCATCCCTCAGTGGGCTCAGGCAATTGGCCCTAGGACTCCCGTGGATGTCCTGCAAATCTGCAAATGCCCAATTCCTTCATATGCAATGGAGTAGTATTTACACAGAGCCTACCCGTCTCCTCCTGTGGGCTCTAAATCACCTCTAGATGACTTACATAATGTCAATGCTATGTAAATAGTTATGCTGAATGCTATGCTTAATGTGAACGCTGTGCAAATAGTTGCTACATGGAGGCGCCAGTGCACAAGACAGGCACAGAAGGGGTGAGCTGCGCGGTCTGGAGCAGACCAGGCTGGTGGTGAGTGAGGGGATTCCAGTCTTTCTGGTAGAAGAGTCAAGTGAACATCTGAGAGGAGATGCTTAATATGGCCCCCAAATTGTGAATGACAGAGTTTCTCTCTCTCTCTCTCTCTCTCTCTCTCTCTCTCTCCAGTGAGTGAAAAGTGAAGAACTTGATGACAGAAAGGAGGCAGGCTTTATTCTAACTGAGGGCAGCTGAAGGGGCACAGGCTGTCGCTTCAGGGTGCGTGTGGGCATCCCTTGGACCGGGACAGCAGCAGAGGGAACAGACAGGATGAGGTAGAGGCAGGAGGGAGAATTAGGAAGCAGAGTACCCAGGAAAGAGGTGTCTAAAACCTGCAGGTTCAGAGCAGGGGGAAACAACAGTTTGTAAGTTTCTGTTGCTGCTCTGAAAACTCTTCATCCTTGGAAGAAGCACAGGGCCATGGTGCCTGATGACAAAGATGACCCAGCCTCTTCAGTGCCGGGTGAAAAGTTTTTCTCTGCGGAGGGAGCTGCAGCTGAGAGCTGGGAAGAGGATGTGTTATCTGAAAATATGAAGATGCTTCAGCTCAGAAGATAGTTCGGTGAGAGGAACAGATCTCCGGGAGGCCCAGGGGAAGCAGAGCTCATGCTTTTGAAGCCCTTTAAGTGGAGGTCATGGCTCTTGTGTGTGTGATATCTGAGAGGCACAGTAGTACAAACGAAATCGCATTTCACACAAAAGCATTAATCTCTTCTCCTGTAAATCACCTAACTTCATAACATTCATACGATAACTTAAAAAAGAAAAGAAGAATCCAAACTGTTAAGACCCTACTTTTCTCAAGCCAAGGAATAGGTGTACATCACAAAAAGCAGTGGTGATTTGGTTTCAAACCCTCGCATTTGCTGGGCGCCATTACACAGCAGTGGCCCAGCACACTTGTTTTCCATCCTAAGTATTTCCTGAGCACCTTCCCCCTGCTCAGCGCACTTACGGCACCTTCCCATCGCCCCACCTCTAAGTCTTTGGATAATTCCTCAGTTCCTCCATTTCAAGGGGCTTGCAGGTCACTGCGACAAGGGCACTGCCTCTTCCTTCAAGCTGGCACCACTTCTACTAGAGCAGGCTGCCCCTGGGCAGGCCTCTCAGGACGTGCTTGTGTGCCCTCTCTCGGGCTTCTCTCTGGCCTCCTCTTTGTGAGGAGGAGCAAAGGAGACAGGAAGAGAAAAGGACTCCCAGGCCTAACCTGCGGGACCCAGGGCACAAGTGGCCTTGATTGCCTATTTTTTGGTAAGTTTTCAACTCTCTCTCTCTCTCTCTCTCTGTCTCTCTCGGCTTTTTGAGACAGGGTCTGCTGTGTAGCTCAGGCTGGCCTTGAACTCATTATGTAGCACAGGCTGGCCTCAAACTATGTAGTTTGCTGGCCTCAGACTTGCTGCGATCCTGCTCTAAAGCGCTGGGATTACAGGCATGGGCCACCATGCCCGGCTCTCAGACTCTTTTAAAAACATTTTTATTGAAAAGTAATTTTAGACGGGCAGAAACGTTACAAAGCACGGAGTACTTCAGTGTAGGAGCTACCTGTGCAGTCTGCGGCCAGCACCTCCTGTTGTTACCGTTGCCCATAGCTGTGAGCATTTATGAAAACACTGCCAGCATGTTCGTTTTTATGGCTATTATAACAAACTCGATGGTTTCCCATGTGTTACCTCACCATTCTGGAAGTCAGAGTCTAAAAATGGGTCTCACTGAGCTCAGATCTAGATGTGAGCTGAGAACTGCGGCTCAGCGGTACAGCGCTCGCCTGACAGGTACAGTCCCCAGCGTTCTGGGGTCTCATCCCCAACACTGCAAGGAAAACTGGAAAAAAGGCATGAATAAGGCTGTGTGCCCTTCGTGGGCCCTAGGAGACAATCTGCTTTCCTTCTCCAGCTTATAGAGGCCATGTGTGTCCCTCAGCTTGAATTCCTTCTGCTCTTGGTCTTTTAGAGTTTATGTTTTAGAGCAGTTCTGGATTCTCAGGCAAATAGGCACTTATGGAGTTCCCGCACACCTTGTGCCCCAATTCATGCATAGACTTTCCCATGCCCAAAGTCCAAAACCATTGTCCATGGTGGTGCATTTGTTACAATCAAGGCACACAGGGACACATCCTTATCAAGCAAAACCCAGAGCTGACATCCGCTTCGCTCTGGCTTTTGAGAATGGTATAAGGGTGCGTGTCTGACTCACTTTCCGGTTGCTGGGATCTAACGCCAGACACCCACAACTGAAGGAGGAGAGGTGGCTCCCAGCTTCAGAAGTTTCTTCCACAGTCGGCGGGGTCAGACACAGAAATGCAAGGGGGAAATTTGCTGCCTTGGAGGAAAGCTGCTCGCATGGAAGCGGCCAGGAAGCAGAGCGAAGGTAGGACCTTCTGTCCCAGCCTGGGACCCACCTCTAAGTACTCCCTACCTCCCAACAGCACAGGCGCTGTTAGGGGACCTTTAATCCAAACTGTAACATTATACCCACCACTACAGTGCCATACAGAGGAGTCTCACCATTCAAATGCCCCAAGATCCACCTACTCACCTCCCACCCCGCGCTCATCTCATCTTACTTTTTGGCAACTACCGAACATTTCATAGTCTCCAGTTTTTCATTTCATTTTTCATGTTGAAATCATACAGTAGGTGGCCTTTTCGGGTTGGCTTCTTTTACTCAACAATATGCATTTCAGATTCACCTGCGTGTTTCGTAGCTTGATCACTCATTTTTAGTGCTAAATATTCCATCGTCTGGATGTACCACATTTATTTATCCATTGGTCACTTGATGGGCATGTGGGTTGTTTCCATTTTTGGCTATTAGGTACAATGTTGCTATGAACATATACGTGTAAGTTTGTGCCGGGACATGTTTTCATACCTAGGAGTGGGATTGCTGCGTGTTGGGATGACTTTGAGGTATTATTTTCCAGAGTAGCTGCACCATTTTACTTTTGCACCAGCCGTGTGTGAGGGTTTCGATTTCCCCATGCCTTTGTTAACACTTATTATCTGTCCTTGGATATAGCCATCTTTGTAATATGAAGTTGTATCTTGGGTTTTTTTCTTTTCTCTTTTGTTCATTATTATTATCAATTATTATCATCATCATTATTATTACTACTGTGGGGCGGTAGTGGGGGTTGAACCCAGTGCCTTCGTACTGAGCTGCAGCCAAGACTCTCATTTTTTGTTCTGAGATAAGGTCTAAGTTGCTCAGGCTGGGATTGAAACTGTGATCCTCCTGCCTCAGCATCCTACAGTGCTGGAATGCACCACCATGTTCACTATAGTTTTGATAAAGATCCAGTAATGCCCTTCATAGCATTTTTATCTCTAGTAAAGCATCAAGTCACATATTGTATTCAATTTATCATATCTTTTTTAGTCTCTTTTAATGTATCTCTAATATTTTCAGATTCCTTTTTTCCAAAGCCCAACATTTACTGACACAGGCAAGTTTAGAAAATAATACAGTTTGGGTAGCATTGTGAAATTTTGGCACAGGGCTGGAGATGTAGCTCAATGGTAAGTGTGTTTGCCTAGCATACACCTGTGACTGGGTTCGGTTCCCAGCACTGCAAGAAAACAAAAACAGGGAAAGTTGAATTTTTGACACAGCCTACCGGAACAGCATCAGTGGATCTTTCTGATGAGACAGTGCCTTTCTCGTTCTCTTGGCATAAAGCAGACCTTGCTTATATGTATGGATGGATGGATGGATGCATGCATGCATGTACATATGTATGCATGCATGTATATATCTGTGTATGTATGCGTGCATGTATGCATATATAGATGGGTGTATGTATGTATGGGTGTGTGTATGTATGTATCTGTGTATATATGCATGCATGCATGCATGCATGTACATATCTATGGGTGTATGTACACATGTATGTGTGTATGTATGTATGGGTGTGTGTATGCATGCATGCATGCACATATGCATATGTGTGTGTACATATGTGTGGGTATATGTATGTATGTATCTGTGTATATGTATATGCATGCATGTACATATATAAGAGTGTATGTACATATGTATGGTATATGTATATATGGGTGTGTGTATGTATATATCTGTGTATATATGTACACATGCATGCATATACATATAGATGAGTGTATGTATGTGTGCATGCTCTATGTATGTATGTATGTATTTTGCTGTGCTGGTGATATTGCCACACCCCCTCCTGCTTTTAACTATTTTTTTTTGAGACAGGATCTTATTAAGTTGCCCAGACTGGTCTCCAGTTTTCGATCCTTTGCCTCAGCCTCCCAAGTGGCTGAGATTACAGGTGTGTCCACCATGGCAGACCTGGTCTTTTTCTTCAGACTCCAAAAGGTAAACAACATTTCCAGGTTTCCTTTTACTGTTTCATGGGTGCATGAACTGAATCTCACATATTAACGGGAAGGAGGTACCTGGCTGATAGGATTGGGTGGGAAGGCCGCAGTTTATTTCAGTGATTCAGCTGTTAAGAACCAGATCGATCCTTTCAAATTCCCCACACAAGGTACAGCTTTGCATCCACAGACCCCCTCATCACATCATATTTTGGGATCTAATATGGCTAATATGCGATCTATTCTAGGGATTCTTGTAATAGGCACTGACTCCTACCCCATCATGAGATACAGTAGAATCTTCCGCCGGCTCCAACCCCATCCATACTTGAAAGGAAGTGTCTGCATGAGCAATAATTGTCATCCTGTGAATGGTACACAAACAAAAGCATTCAATCAGTAACAGATTTAGATGCTCAAAAATAAGCATCAGTCAAGTCACTTTTCCTACGCTGACGTGCACATCCAGACGCCCACTGCGGTGGGTAAGATGGAGAGCACAGTTATTCCAAATAAAAGTCTGCTTGTGCTCCTGGTAGTCAGAGCAGCTCGCAGTCATTACCGCTTCCTTTCTCTCTGCGCCCTTTCACGGCAAGGAAGGAAGATCTGCCATCCTCCCCATTCTCCCACCCTTTCCCTCGACCTCTCTGCAGCTTGATTTCAAACCTCCAAACTGCAAAGGACAGGTGAGGCAGTCATCCCCGGAAACACAATTCTCCTCTGCACGTCTGGCCTGGCAACCCACTCACTCCTGACACAGTCTTCTTTCTGTTCCTGTGAGACCCGATCTACTCAGCAACTCCAAATATGGTTTGTCTTTCCTGTTTCCTGGCCTTCATTCATGTCATTCCTCCCATCTGGAATCCTTTTGCCACCAAAATCTTTGTCTGCAAAGGCAAACTAAAATGTCACATCCCCCACACAACCTCTGATTCCTCAGCTTCTTCCCCGAGCGCCCAGCACATAATAGATGCTTTAGCAACGTGTAGGAAGGAGGGGTCAAACGAATGGAAGGAAGAGCACAACATTCACTGCCTCTGCTTCTCATACTCATACTTACAGGAGTCACAGAATATTAGGCCACTGTGGTCTTGGGAGACGTCCAGACCACAGGAGGCGAGAGTAATGTGTGAATCAGGGCATCGGAGCTGGTGGCTGTCAGAGATGCGACTAAATGAAGTGGTTGATTGACTGTATCAATTTGAGAAGCTTAGAAGCTTAGCTAAATTGGCTTAGCAATTCTACACCCCAGGGTATAGAAGGACCACCACAGGGTGGCTCACAGCCTAGGCGGTGCAAAGGGGAAATGAGGAAGGACGGGTCTGCTTCTGTTCCTTAGAGGAGCTCCAGCCTCCACTTTCTGCTTGGGCTTCATCTCGGGCTTCCAGCGCAGACTCTTCAGCTTCCTCCTCAGACGCCTTCCATCACAGATCCATCGGCCCACTATACAGACTTGCACAGGACACTGCAGTGGGCTCCAGACCTTGGACTGAGCCCTTCAGTCTGCAGTGTGTAGGGGCCCTCTGCACGCTTCCTCATCCCACTCTGTGGCTGACCATTGTAAGCCAGGCTTGTAACTTCTTATACATTCGTGCATCTCGTGTTGTACCCGTTTCTCTAGTAAAACGCGGACTGATACACTAAATAAACTTGAACTTCACATCTTTCTCTCCTCCTTGTGCTAGGAAGCTGCAGAGAGCTATGCTTCACAGAGCCACTTGGCTGAGTCTCTTCTGTCTCATTCGGATGAGAGCGTGATCTAGCAGAGGCCAAACTTGTTCAGGATCCAGAAATAAGATGTTTATAAACATTCCTTTAACTGGAAGCAGTGAGTGTTGAGATTGTTTGAGTTCCTCTTCAAGAATGTTGAGAGCTGGACTCTAGCATGCCTATGGAAGAGGGCAAAGTCAAGCTTCTCAGACCCTCTAAGCCTTGCCTTGCATGTCAGAATCCCCAGCAGGCGACCGGGGCAGCTTTCCTGGCCACTACTTGCTCTGTGGGACTCAGAGAAGCTGCAGTGGGTTATCCTGTGATCTTGATAGGTCTCTGTGACTCTCGCTGCTTCTATTGGGCACTGACAGCACTTATATGGCCTTGTTCTCCAAAATGATGTCCTGCCAAGTAGGCTAATTTGTGCCCCCCTAAATTCATATGTTGCTGTCTTAATTCCAGTTCCTCAGAATGTGCCCATATTCTGAGATTTGGTCCTTAAAGAGATAATTAGGGTGGGTTCAGATTCAACCTGACTGATGTCTTTATAAGAAAAGGAAAAAAATGCAGAGGGAAAGTGAGGTGAAGACACAGGGAAGAGGTGGCCACCTATTATCCAAGAGGCAGGACCTCAGTAAAAGCGAGCCTCTCCAACACCAGGAGCTCTGTCTTCCAGCCTCCAGAACTGAGACAGTAATTGTTGTTGAAGCCACACAGTCTGTAATACTTTATTATGGCAGTCTAAGCAGACTTCTCTTAGCATTTTTGTGGAAAGTTCCATATATAGTTTAGTTCCTCTTTAGTTTTGAAAATATTCATTTTATCTGCCGATGCCTCCAGTCAGAAAGATCACGTGCCATGCTCAGGGTCACATAATGTTATGGCTTGTATCTAGATGTCCCCATAGGTGGGGCTTTTGCAGAGATGCCAGAATCTAGAGTGTGTGACTGATTCACAGCGTAATGCTAGGACCAAGGGCGCTAGGAGTGAAAGTGGGTGATGACTAAATTAGTTCACTGATCAGGCTGGCACCATCTTAATCCTGGCAGACTGAATACAACAGAAGAGACAGAAAGAGGCTTGTCTTTCCCTTGTTGCTTTTGCTACCTCATAGGCACCATGAACTGGTTTGCCTCTGCAATGCCCCTCTGCCATGTGCCACTCTACCTTGGAGCCAGTCAACGATGGGCTGAAATCTCTACAACCTGTGTGCTGAATAAATCTTTTCCTCTTAACTTTTTTTTTTTTTTTTTTTGCGGTACTGGGGATCGAACTCAGGACCCTGCGCTTGCTAGGCAAGCGCTTATTCCACTGAGCTATATCCCCAGCCCTCCTCTTAACTTTCGGTGTCACATATTTCATCTTAGCAATGAGAAAAGTAACTATGACACATAACTAGGGTGTGGTGGCACAGAGAGCCCCCTTTTAATCACCACTCTGGGGCTCTGTGTACTCCACCACACTGCCTTGCGCCAACATTAAGAACCTCAAGCCACTGGCTGCTCCCAGTGGAACTGAGTAGGCTTGTCTGTGACACTGTGCGACGCTAGTAGCAGACTAACACGGTACGGTATCCATTCAGCGTCCTAAGCAAATGCTGCACATGCATTAACATCTCACACCCCATGAGGCAAGTCCTGTTCTTATCACTCTCACTTCACAGATGTGAAGACAGAGAAATTAAATAACTTGCCCAAGGCCACACATTTGGCCGGGGCAGACTCAGAGTTCAGTCTGGCTCCTGACTTACCTCAGCTACTAAGTCATAAGCAGAAGACCTTTGTCTGGAGTCAGCACCGTATGAAGGTCAGGAGGGCCACCTGCCACACGGAGTGAATGCTTGTGTCTCCCCAGCCCCAAATTCATGTGCCAAAATCCCACCCCACTGGGATGCTATTAGGGGGTGAGGTCTCTGGGGGTTACTAGGATTGGATGGGCTCAGGAGGCTGGGGCCCCCATGAAGTGATTGGTGTCCTTATAAGAAAGGATGCCAGAGAGCTTGCGTACTCTCTGGCGTGTGAGATACAGCAGAAGGCGCCCTTTGGAAACCAGGGGGCAGATCCTCACCAGACGCCCCATCTGCCAGGGCCTTGATTTTGGATTTTCTGGCCTCCAGAAATGTGAGAAAAGAAATTGTATTATTTAAGCCGCCCATCTCTAGCATTTTGTTATAGCCATGGATCTAAGAACTGTGTCCCAACTGGGATCCTCCATGCAAACCCAGTCCTCTGCTTCCTGCTCAATTCAGCTGCTCTGTGTGTCCATCTGGTGTGGCTGTGTTCCCACACCAAGGCACTTGATCAGCCTGAGCAAGAACAAGCAGGGCCCAAGCTTCCTGCTTCCTCTGAGTCAACCCCAGCGATTGCTCAGTCCACCTGAGCAATCTGGTCCTGAGGCTGAGAACAGGACTTCCTGGCACTATGGAAAGGCCCTGCTGACAAGCATGGTGATTCTGGCTGGGCTCTGGAAGATCAGCACAGGCTGAGTGGGTCTTAATGGTTCTGCCTGTCCTTTCTCAGTGCATTATCAGAAGCTGCTGATCTGCTGAAGAGGTTTTCTCAAGCTCCCAGGAACTGTGTGGCTGGCAGCTATCAGAGGAGGGATGGATTCTTGGGAGGAGGATCATGAGCCCCTGGGAGTGCCAGGCAAGCTGCTGGGGATTACTCAGCCACTGGGATGGCAACTGAGAGAGAAAGGGTGCAGCTGGGTCTGACCCTCGCTTCTCACAAGCCCAGGACCCCTGTCAGTAGGAACAGTGGCAGCCACTGCTCACACTGGACCACTCACTGCAGGCAGACTCCGTGCTAAGCTTTGGCGTTTGTGCCCTCCTTGTCCTCACAGCAATCCTGAGAGGTGCCTCATTCTGCAGAAGAGGATACTGAGGCAGTCTGGGACGGGGGGCTGAGTTATTGGCCAAAGGTCGTAAGTTTATTTATTTTTTTTTAAATTTTATTTTAAAGACAAAAGAATGGAGACATATGAGCCAGAAAAGCCATAAACAATACAGAAAATACAAAGTTATACAGAATATAGTAGGGAATTAGAACTGGATGTTGTATTACATAGTTATCTTCATATTAGTTAACACAAAAACATTAAAGGAAATACCAAATTATAGATAAGATAGTAGGGAATTTGCACTGGATGCTGTATAATATAAAGTTATCTTCATTTCTGCTAAT
>PVLD010011493.1:0-64967 GCA_004027595.1 Dinomys branickii
CTATTGTTGGTTTTCTGTTGCTTTGTCTACAATTCAATTCTGACTATACTGTTATTGTGCTACTTTGTGTCTCTTTGTTAATGCTTTCCGTTTTTTTTTTTTTACGTTGTTGATGTAGTTCTTTTTGTTTCACACTGTAAAAAAAAAAAGAAAAGGAAGAAAAAGAAGGAAACAGAGGGGAAAAAAAGGGAAAAAAAAGAAAAAGGAAGGAAGGGATAATTATCTATGTATGTAAGTAAGTATGTATATATATGCAACATATCTAACTTAGTTGTACTACTGACTTAGGTCACTTTATTGTAAGGAATAGTTGATGATTACTTGTTTGATCAGTTTTGCATGTCTATATGTGTTTTCCTGAATATACACTTCGAAGTTATCAATATGTAATGCAACAACCATTGTTGATTCCATGTCACCTTGTCTGTAACTCAGTTTTGATTGTACTATTCTTATGCTACTTTGTGTCTATTTGTTAATATGTTTTTGTTTTTTTACTTTTAAAATAAAAAAAAGGAAGCACAAGATGCTGCAAAAAAAAAAAAAAAAAAAAAAAAAAAAAAAAAAAAAAAAAAAAAAAAAAAAAAAAAAAAAAAAAAGAAACAGAGGAAAGAACAAGAAATTCCTTAGAAACTATCCGCTAACATCACGAGTTAAATTAGATGAGTTAGAAGATAACGGTGGAGAAATATCTCATGTTTCTTATTGTATACAACTAAAAGACAAAAGAGATGGACAACAGAAACAACAAAGAGAATTATTTCTGAAAACACATGAATAATGACAAAAGAGAGAAGATCTCAGTATGGCATTATGCCAGTTTCTGGATTAAAAAGGATAACCAGGCCCAGAAATATCACCATAAGATATAACACTGGAAGTAAAGATAATTTCTAAAACTTTGCAGATTAGACTCTCATATAGTCAAAAACACCAGAAGCTTTCAGCTCTGCAGCCCCCTACCACTTCACAATAGCTGTCTATCCTTTGTTTTCCATCTTTCCTCCCCAAATAAACCATCTTTGTTATCCTAAAAACAAACAAACAAATCCCACTAAATGATACACTTCTCAACAGCAGGCCTGGCAGAACTTGAAACCAGGAAATAGCTGGTGAAGTGGTGCAGAGCAGGGGTAGGGACAGTGGACTATCTTGCTACAAAGAAATCTCCCTCTCGGGAGCAATTAAAAAACTGGGAATATGTCCCTTGAAAGCACCAAAGGCAGAGGGAATTAATAGGGCCAAAGTCCTCAGGGAAAGGAAACTCAAAAAAAGAGTGCTGAAATAGCTTTCTTTAGTTATTTACTGATTTGTGAGAAGTGAAGAGGCCAGGAAGCTGAAGGAGTTTCTGGAAATCTTACTGGATTCAAGGGACCAAACTTGAGGGTTTGTGCCATTAAAGAGGTGTCATAGGCTTTCAATGAATCTGCTCGCTTTAGTCTCTTACTCATTAATATACCTCCCTCACACCTGACAATCTCGCTTCTTCCCAACCAAATATAAATAGTCTGAGCTGGCCTGGAATGTGAGATCACAG
The DNA here is from genome assembly GCA_004027595.1 of Dinomys branickii. NCBI lineage: Eukaryota > Metazoa > Chordata > Mammalia > Rodentia > Dinomyidae > Dinomys > Dinomys branickii. The sequence goes on from PVLD010011493.1 coordinate 1,538, forward strand.
AGCGGCCACATTTCATTCTTGGGAAGACCTTTCATTTAGTGCCTGCTAGGCTTTTTCCACTTCAGGGAATTTTTTGTGGTCAACATTGCACATTGTTCACAGACTTTCCATAGAAGCAAGAAATGAGTGTAAAACAACTTCATACAACTGGATAACCACATTGAAGAGCCTTTCTCTTCCTTAAAGATCATATTCTTTCTTCTCATCTCTATAAACAGATCTAAATTTCTCGCTGTAACAAAAAATAACCACAAAAAGGCAGTTCCACAGAATTCTGCTAATCTATTTCTGCTCTCCCCTCCTTAGTATTTTACCTGCTCAGACCTCTCAAAGTATATATAGGACACACATACACAACTTGTTGTTTTAAACTCTGCACTCTGGAGAAGGTCCCTGACTGTGGTTTCTCCTACACTAACCCTTTTCAGCTCTAGTTTTAGATACTTCTCTAAGGGATGAACAAAGGCTTGGGATTGTGGGTATCACCCTTTGGAAATTTTCCATTATCTCATTAGGGATGAGCCATCCTGTCTTACCTACTAAGACTAAGACTGCTAAGATCAAAGACAAACTTTAATTAAAGCCTACAGATTATTGACCAAGGTTAATGATGTCACTCATGTACCCTTGCTACCACTAGATCAATATTACCTAAGCGACTATACTTGCAATTTTATTGGTTGATCGTAATTTTGATCAATGTTGAACCTGCCTCATGATTTTGCTCTATACAATTGTCTTTGAGAGGTGGGCTCATTGACACTCCATTTGGGACCCCTCTTGTCTCTCAGGAGCTGTTCCTATTACCCATTCTCCCATCCCTATTCCCCTAGCTCCTGTCTCCAGTAAATTTTTCTACTTTTAAAACAAACAAAAAAACCTCTGCAATGGTAACAGTTAATTTTGATACCTGTTGAGGTTCATTAGTCAAATACACATTAGTAAGCACTATATGCTCTGTAAACAGACATTATTACATACTACTATATACTAATTTATTATCACTGTCATATGTTGTGCCAGATATATATTTTTTGGAATATCTTATTAGCTAGTTCTTTAGTAAATTATCTGTCATGTTCTTTGCCTCTTTATTTGAGAATCTGATGTTCTTTTTATGGATTTCAATAAATTCCTTATAGTAAAAGGTTAACCTTATAGCTTGATGATAAACAGCATGAACTCTGGGGTTAAGGTATAGTTTCAAATCCCAACAATGTTCCTTACTAGCTGCCTAAAGCTGAACAAGTTACTTATATCCTTTCTAAGTCTCAGTTTCTTCACGTATAAAATTAAATACTAACAGCTTCCTCAAAGAGTTGTTGAAAGGATTAACTTTATTATGGTGAAATAATTTTATTTTTAAGTACGATAAATATCTCCAAAAGATTATATACCTTAAATAAATTTTATATACTAATAAATAACAATGTAAGTACAACTCAACTGTTTCTCAGATAGTAAGAAGATCAAAAGATGGGAGGGGGGGGCAGATGAAAAAGGTATTAACCACCTACCAGTCCAATTATTTAAATATAGTGTGACCAAAATTGCCTATTTTTTCATTAATTTTTCTAATAACATAGGAAATATAAAGGCAATTTTATCAAATTTATGCAATAATTTTTCTGTGAATGGTATATCCTAAAATATTCAATACATAATGTACTGTTACAACCTGGACAGTACAATCTAGTTTCTTTCCAAATTCTTTTTTGCATTGTCTTTCTTTGAATAACACACTTTATACTGTTGTGTTGGCCTTTCCTTGTTTTCTGTGAGTGCTATAACTTCAATAAAATGTTTGCCCACTACCCATGATGTGAAGACGCAGATGATAGGCATACTGGTTGGTGCTTTGCTATCCTGTATTTTTCAATTATTTGGTCTTTTAGGCCTAGTCTAAATTATAAATGACTTTTTGAACCTCCTTGTTTGAATAATAATAAACAAGTTCCATACTGCTTGGTTCAGAAGGCACATTAATATTTTATAATACTTTTTTCCCTGCTTTCTAATTACAGTGTAGTTTGTTAGATGTTAGTCAAGCCTGTCAACACCACCTGTAGAATTACTATAATCTCTGACTGCTACTGGAATTTTTTTAGTTTTGTTTCTTCTTTCAAGTTCTATCATTTCTGTATTATGAATAGTAGACAATGAGATGTCTTTTTTTGTCTTTCCATTTTATAGCACAGATTTTTCTTCTCTGATATGCTAACATTTCTCCCTTTTTTCTTTCAGATCTTTTGGCAATTCCTTCCTATTCAATCTCAGTGTCCCAACTGTGTCCATTTTGTATTGTAAAAGAATATCACTAAGTTCTGGAGAAGTATGAAAATTATATCTAATGTACTTATAGTAAGAGTTTTTACACATTGTAGCACAAAATTATAGGTTATTTTTCACAAATACAACAAAAACAAATTAGTAAAAGAGAATAACCAGAACTTACTAGATTTCACTAGAAACAAACATAAAAGGTAAATACATGTTCTAAATAAAAAAGTATGCAAAAATAGTTGATATAAAACAGATAAGCTGGGCATGGTGGTGAATGCCTGTGATCCCAGCACTCAGGAAGCTGAGATGCGAATTGCCTTAACGTTTGAGGTCAGCCTGGGCAACATAGTGAGATTCTCTCTACAAAGACAAAATAAATCAAACCAAACCAAACCAAAACAGAACAACCAAATAGACATATGAGTGTTTCTCATGCAAACAAGAATCCACTGGTTGAAGTGACACCTGCATAAGCAATGCTCAAGACAGGATGTAAACAAGCACGCTGCCTACCCAGAGTGACACTTGGGGTAAACTGTTAGGTAGTTAAGATGTGTTCTGTACATGTACCAACTCCCCACAAAGAACATAAATACTATATACTGCAAGCATGTACTAATAAAATTTTTCCTTTTCTTTGTCATTTCATTAAGGAAATGGAGAGGGGATGATACATTATTTTCTCAAATCTAAGCATAGCAATTCAAAGAAGTTAGCTTTAAAATTACCCTTTTAAAACAATTAACTCTTACACCAAGTATCTCTAAAACAAACTGTAATGAGATCTATCTATACTATTCTGTAAGCTGATTTCACATTCTAAAAAGCCACTTGGCACATTATAAAAGCAATCTGTGTACACAGTCTCTCTGGACACTACTTGAATGGTGGTTTTTCTTTTTGCGGTACTGGGGATCGAACTCAGGACCCTGTGCTTGCTAGGCAGGCGCTTATTCCACTGAGCTATATCCCCAGCCCGGTTTTTCTTTTTTTTAACTTTTTTTCCCTTACCTTCTTGGGAGTTCACAAATACTTTAACTTGTAATTAGAAAGAAACTTTAAAAGAAGGCTCTTGTAAAACAACTATAAAAACATTCTGGGAACAAAGAAGATCTGAGTATGGATCGTAACTGATACCAAAGAATGGCCATTCACGGTAGGTGTGATAATGACAAGGCAGTGATAAGAGAAAATATCCTAAGATCAAGACATACAGTAAAGTATTTCATGATGAAATTGTCAAGAGGGGTACAATTTACCTGAAAGTAGTTAAGAAAAAAATGCAATAAAGATAACAAAACATTAGTGGTTATATTACTCTGGATAATGGGCATTTGGAGATTATACAATTATTTTATTTGAAAGTTTCCACAGTAACACTTTATATTACCAATTTTAAAAAGGTACTTTTTTCCCTTTCTTTTCATAACAGCTTATACAGCTGTGTGCTTCACTGAGATGAGCAGTTGCTGAACAGACCTTTAAATTCCTTAAATACCCCTAGGCCAATGGTCACAAACCTACGGCACGCATGCTCGCAGGTCTGTATTACTGGAAGCTCTAAAAGGTTCACCATCACACCCTAGGCTATACCCAAATTTCTCATCCTTACACTAAGCCAGGCATGAGCTATTAGCTAAAGGCTTATACAGAACAGATATCTATTACCAGTAGAACAGTCTCTCAGTCTGTTACAATGCCACAGACACTGGAGTTTGCAGGAATGTGGAAGACTAGTGCAAAACCTAAGATTGAGAACTTGCATACAAAACGGAAGGGCTTAAATAAGCTTCTATTCGCAGAACAGGCATCATGGTGTTTAAATCTTGATTTAAGGAGCTGGGAGTGTAGCTCAGTGGCAGAGTGATTGCCTAGCATGTGTGAGGCCTTGGGTTCAATTTGTAGTACCATAAATAAATAATGAATAAATAAATCTTGGAACTTAAGACTTCAAAGAGATGAAAATGAAATACTATTGAGTCCCATTCCATGCCAGGCTTGACTCTGATAACTCACGGGAATGAGAAAACACACGTTGGTAGTACTATTACTCTGAAAAAGCAGGGAGTCTTGTGCATGTGGACAAGGTCTGAAGTGGAAAGTTAGGGGACATTTAATACAGAAAAACTGTGTGTACAGAGTTTGACTAGTATTCTTCCTGTTTCCAAAGGATGATATGAGAAAACAATCGGTGTGCCACAGAAAGGCCAAGGACACGTTTAATTGCCCAAAGCATTCTCATTTGTTCTGTTTTCATCTTTCAAAAAGCTTGGGTGGATGATTCTCCACCTTGAACATGCCAGAGTCATCAGCACTAGTTACAACACTGATTGGTGCCCACCCTGCACAGCTTCTATCCAGCATCTCAGTGTGAGTCCTGAAGCGTAAGAACTTGTCTTCCCTGGTAACTGCCGTCAATACCTGAATCAAATGTCTAGTGTCATCTATATCCCACTCGTTACTCCTGGGCCAGGAGTAGGTAAGGGTAAGGGTTCTCTGCTCTGTAGCCGCTTCAGGAACCGTAGCTGTCCCCATAAGCACATCTTACCAACTCCCAAGAGTTGAGCAGATCGGAGACACTTCCTACATCTAAAATTATATCATGGATGCACAAATATTTAGATGGCTCAATACTTAAATCTGAAAATCATTCAGAAATTCTCAGATGAAATGCATTAGATAAACTACTAAGTATTAACATGCATGAAAAATGTTCTATTATAAACCCTGTTTTCACTTTCTTGCAGCTTTCCAAAAAAAATTAGCCCATTGTGGTGAAATTTTCCATGCTTCATTTCAGCCCAAAGGTGATTTTTTTGCAAAGTTTGAGAAAGATATATTAAATAGTTTTTGAGCTAGAAAAGATGAAAAAAGCCCACATAATTTTTCCACTTTGAAAGCAACTTCAGGATTTTAAAAATATGCAGATAACTAAAAAACGGCGGCAGGAGAAAAGTTGAAACTTTCCATGTGTCTAGTTTTCAGCAAAGTATCTTTCAGGTACTGCAGACAACATGTATGCACAGGCAAACATACATATGTATTTAAATACATTTGTAAGTCACTGGGATTATAGCATTTCATCACATTCTATAAAACTTTCCTCAGAGTCGGTTTACTGTTTTCTGAAATGAAGTATCTTTTACAAATAAGAGTAGTTGCTGACTGTGTGACCTCTGGGGTTTTCACACATCAAGTTCATTAATAGGTCACCTGTAGACAAGGGACAAATGATGAACTTTGTTTGCAGAACTGTCCAACTGCCTTCACATGCTAATGGCTCCTCTTCGCTCAATTCTAGGGCTATAATCCCCCATCTTTTCAGTTTAGTTTCTTCCGTTGGCTCTTCATCTCCCATACTCCATGAAACTTAACATGTGGTCTCATTTTTTCTAAACCTCAGGTGCCACCCCAATGCACTTACCTGTCCTCCACTAAAGACCTCCTCGTGTATTTGAAGAACCCAAGTATTAAAGAAATAACAACAGAATTTTAAAATTAAGGCTAAATGTGTTTTAGAGGTTTGTGAAAGTAACTTAGTCAACTGTAATCATAAACCTTCTAATCAACTCAACAGGAGAGCAAACACTGGGAAAGTTAGAAAACAACAGAGTCCTAGTTTTGCCACTTACTCATAACTGACATACAGGTTGGACACAAAACCCTTGAAATTTCAGTCTCATAACAGGAGAAAAATTAAGACAGTTAAATGACCTCATTACCTATGAATACATTTTTAAAATTTCAAATGAACATTACAGGGAATTGTTATTAGTAATGACAGTAACATCAATTTAAAACTTTATCAGGCTTCCAACCTGAAAGGAAAACCAAATATAAGTTATATGTACTATCCCCCTGCACCAGAGAAAAACACTTTCAGAATAACACAAAGATTAAGAAAATTCAATTTTCTAGTTTTCATGTATACAAGTTTAACAGATGAACAGAAGAACCGATACAACAGATACTCCTATTTCTCTTTCACTTTCAACATCTATTTCTACTCTCTCAGTAAATGTAAAATTTTCTTCCCCAAATACAGGAAAAAAAATGTTCCCTGACCTTACCTTACCTTATCTTGTCTTCTTCCCTTCATGGTCAAACTCTGAGATCACTATCTATTAAGTTCCTACAACCTTCTCCCACTATTTCACTGAAGTGTTCTCTTCAAGCACATCTGTGACTCTTCAACTACTAATATCAGCTGTCAGATGTTCTTATCCTCTTTGGCCTTTACTACACTTAACTTTGTTACCTTGTTTCACTTATCCAATGCTGTATAACATACCATCCCCAAGTTTATGGCTTAAACCACAGTAATTATTCCTTCTCAAAATCCCTATGGGTCAGGAACTCAGAGCTCAGTTGGACGGTTTTGCTACTTGACATGTCATTATGACATATCCCAAGTTTACCCAGAACTCAGTGCAGACTTCAGCTAACTTCTAGTCTTAAACTTTAGGTAATGTCAGATTGGCAAAATCAGATGGCACAATTTTAATAATTGGAGCATGATGATGACAGAAAGCAGACTCCAGACAGAGAGGTATATTATGTCTTGTATTTAGATGTCCCCTTCAAAGGCTCATGGGAGGGCTTTTTGGAGGTAGCTGGATTGACGGTGTGTGGTACTGGGGATAAGGGTGTATCATAACTAACTGGGATTAGCAGAGTTCTGGGTGTGGATAACGGAAGCCTCTCTCTGGGCATCAGTGGCACGAATCAGTAGGCTTACAGCCTGAAGGAATATAAAGGGAAAGGCAGGCTACTGCTGCTTGCTGCCTCTTGCCTCCTGCCAGCCAGGCCATGAACCCTGTGATCCCCCTCTGCCTACCACCCAGCCTTGGAGTCAGCTGACTATGGAATGAAACCTCCTTTAACTGTGGGTACCTGGTAATTTGTCTCAACAGCAAGAAAAACAGCTAAGGATGTAACTACTACTTTTTTGTTTCCATGTCAGCTGTCCCCCTCCTTCCAAAGTGTTACAGCAATTCACAGGACACCCTACTCCTTGATGTGCCACACAAGCAGTCACATAAACTGCATTCCACAGGGGCATATCATAGTATAAGCAGGATCTGCTATTACCCAAAGGCTGGAAAAGCCATCAGATACCTTCTTAGACTTTTATACACACAGCATGTATAAGTGTTTGTCACTTTTCTGCCACTGTGACAAATATCAATTTATAAAGAGGAAAGCCTTATTTGGCTCACAGTTTTGGAGATTTTAGTCCATGGCCAATGGGCTATGGTGTTTTGGGCCTGTGGTGGTATAAGATATCACACTGGAGCATGTGACAGAGGGGCTTGTTTACTTGATGTCCATTGCAAAGACAGAGAGGAGAGAGGTTTTGCTGCTGGCACATGCTCAGTGACCTAATCTCCTCCCACTGGGCCCCTCCTCTTTCAGGTTCCTCAACCTCTGAACAGAGCCATGAGCTATAGCCAAGTCTTCAACACAGGGGTCTCTGGCAGACACTTACCCAAACCATAGCATAGCCCATACCAGGGTTCAGACAGTGCCAGCAGTAACTCCTGGCCAGGCCCCTTTCTCTCACTTCTCATCTAAAATGGAAGGTGGGGCTGGATTATCTCTAAAGCCAACCTCAAGTGTAAGGTCCTCTGAGTCTAAAAGCAGGTGTGATTATTATAATTTAGGACAACTACTTGCAATCTTCTAGTAACACTGCCTTCTTTAATTCTCTATTCTGGACACCAGTGGTAAAATACCTGAAAATTTTCTATAGGTCTATGTATCAAATTTTCTTAAAGAAGAAAAAATTAAACACCAATTTTGTAAAAAGGCAATTTTTTTTTAGTATATCCAATGTTGGTCAGATAACATAGCTGACACATGCAGTAAGTCTTTTAAAATAAGACCAAAACTGCCTATAACTGGTTACAAAAATATTATAAAGAACCAAAGCAAAATAAAACCAAATAGTTCTGCTACTGAACTACAAACATGTCCTCAAAACCTTATGGGAGTCAAAAATTCCAGTAAAAATAACAGGAGAGATGGAAACACAAGTTTTTTATTATCACACTTCACATGTTATAAAACATAACAGTTAACTTATTTTTGGCAAAATGATTAGGAATTGCAAAACTCTGGCTTACGTAAACTTACTTGATTGTCAAACACACCTCTAATGGAGCGTGTCGTGCTAACTTCAGGCATGCAGGCACTGTGTTGTTTTAGAGTAGCCCAGAGACACTGAGATTTCAACACTTCAGCAGGGATCACGCCACTGATGTGAACTGGCCCAGGTGTTTAATGGGGGAGGGACGAAGGGGGAATCTCAACAGTATAGTAATTAAAACCAGAAAAAGCTTTTCAATAATAAAAAATCACACAGATGCCCCACCTTCTTGCCATCCCCTAAAAGAGTACAATTTATGGACAATTTATTCCATGCTTTATTTTCTAATGAACTCCCTTTAGGAAAACAAAACAGTTTCAGGCCTTTTTGAAAACTAATCACAACATGAGTTGCATCTCTAAAAACTAAGTTTGTATTTCATTTTTTTTTATTACTATTCTTTGTCTTCTTCCCTTCCTTCCTTCTCTTCTTTCAGACCTCCCTCCTTCTTTCCTTTTTTTTAGTGCTGGGGACTGAACTCAGAGCTTCACACATGTGAAGCACATGCTCTACCACTGAGCTACACTTAGTTCCTTCCACTGTGATCCCTGCGAAGGCAGAAACACCTGAAAGCAATGCAGTAATTACTAAGTAATGAAGCTGAAGAAGCTGTAAGAAGGTGTATTAACCTTAAGAAGTGCTGTATTTCTTCCTCAATAGACACTGTAAATGTAAGACCAAAAGAGAGGAAGGCTCAAAGAAAATGTGTTACACACTGTTTTCAAATACATGTAGGAGAAACCATGTATTACATGTAGAAAGGGTCTGGAACAAACAAAAACTAAAAGGACAGATCTGTGATAAATTTCAGACTGTGATGAACTCAGGAATGAGTATTTCTTCCTTATGGTTACTGAATAGCAATGTTGTTATTACTTCATATATACAAGTATCCTTTTTAATGTTTATAATGATTTAAACAAAATAATAACAAAAATTCTTATTTCCTATCAATTTACCAAAATGTCTTTAGCAGGGCTAAGTAATGTTTCTACAAGGAAATAAATTCAATATTTGAACTTATACACGTTTTTATATCTACATGCTTGACTGTACATCATATTGATGAAATTCCAGCTTTAGAGTGGAGGGATAGGCAGCTTCTGGTACAGTGCCCAATGCACCTCACATCTTTGCAATAACTGTTCCCCCTTGAGTGTGGGCTAGACCTAGTGACTTGATCCTACCAAGAACAAACAGGCAAATGTGTTCTGTCACATCTGTAACTAAGAGCCTGTGACTTCCATTTTGCCAGTAGACTCTCTCCCTACCTCTTCTGTCAGTTTACTCTCATGAAGCCAGCTACAGGTGGCCATGTTCAGGAATGTCACATCCACCCAAATGCCAGGAATGAACTAAGGCCCTCAGTCCAACAACTCTCAGGAATGGAATCCCACCAATAAACCACACAAGTGAGCTTAGAAGCAGAAACATTTCAGTTCAAATCTTCCCATGAGACTATAACCAAGGAAGGCAGGCTGATTACAATCTTGTGAGAAACCCTTAAGCAGAGGACTCAGCTAAGCTATGGCTACATTTCTCACCAGAAACTGTGAGAGTATGAGGTGTGTTCAAAATATATGTGAATGTTTAAATCTCTTTCTTTTTTGAATTTTATAGTAAAAGACACATTACCATTAATTCCTTTCAAAATATTCCCTCTTACTTTAACCACAATTATCCAATTATTCTTACCACATTCTGAAACAATTTTGGAGTCTTCTTCTGCATCCTTGGTTGCACTGTTGTAGCTGCCTCAATGTCCTGAATCAATTCAAAATGTTTACCTTTCATGGTCCTTTTGACTTTGAGGAGAGCCTGAAGTCTCACTGTGCTGTATTTGGTAAATTTGGTGGATGAAGACACACCATTATGTTGTTATGAGCCTGCATTTCTATTGGATGGCACTCAACAACAGTATTCACCAAATTTTTGATCATGCCTTGTTAACACACAAGAAAGGGTTCCAGAATCGCTTAAAGAAGTGGCAAGAATAATGCCCTAAGTGTGTCTGAAAGAAGGGAATCTTAGTTACTTTTCTCATTGCTGAGACAAAATACCTGACCAGCCACAAGTGAAGGAGAAAAGGTTTACTTCAGCTCACTCCGACTGTTTCAAAGCTCAGCATGTCTGAGGACACCTGAGGACATGACCCTGCTTGTCCAGCACAGGCATGTATTGTGATACAGTTATGTAACCATGACTTAGCACAGGTAAACACACATGCGCTGGTCATGGTACTATGTAAGAATGTAAATATGAAATAACAACCTGTATAAGAATTATACAATAAAGACATAGATGGCTCTTGCACTCATGGGTGCTTCTCCTCTGCTCTGTTCAATGCTGTTTGCTATTGTTGCTTTGTCTTGCTGCCTGCTTTTGTTGGTGGTGTCATGCACAAGTGTGTTCTTTAACCTTGGGACTTCAACCACAAAAATCTCCCTTGGGCAAGCCCCCATCAGCCCAACACCCACATTTTATAGAAGTTTCATTCCACAGATGGCTGGATCCAAGGTGGGGGTGGCATGGCAGAGGGGCATCACAGAGGAGGCAGCTCATGGCAGAGCAGACAGAAAACGAGAAGGGAGCAAGCAGCAGCTGATGTTCTTTCTGTCCCTTTACATTCTATCCAGGCTACAAGTCTATTGATTAGTGCTACTCCCACCCATGGTGAGGTTACCATTATCCACATCAAGAACTATGCCAAACCGATGTAATTATCATGCACCCATAATCCTAGTATCACATCCTAGATCCAGCTACCTCTGAAAAGCCTCACTTATGAGTACATGAGGTGTGGAGGGGACATCTAGATAAGACCATAACAAAGCGGGAATATTTTGAGGGAAATTTATGGCAATGTGTCTTTTACAGTAATAAATTTTAAAAATTTAAGCATTCACTGCATATTTTGATCACATCTTGTGGTAGATTAACTAATGGTCAACTTGTAACACCTGGCGTGATTCTGGGTGTGGAAGGCCCACCTAAAGATTGTTGCCAACAGCATAAAGGAGAACTGCAGGGGAAGATGTTATGCTGTTGATTCTTCTGGAGAAGCTTGTTATGCTGGTTTTCCCAATACAAACTCAGCTCTTATCAGCAGAGAAGCTTGGGTCCTTGCTGCTGCTGAAGATGGCTGCGAGCTCAGGTCCTTACGTTGACCGTTGCTTTCTGGTCTAGTGCAGACCCCTCAGCCTGCTGGCATGGATTCTGCTGACGCAGACTTTCTAAATTCCACTACTGCCTTTTGAGCCTTCCCAGTGCAGATCCTTGATACAGACGTGCATGAGACATTGTCATGGGCTCTAAACCTCCAGCTGGACTTGTGGAGGACATTTTCATGAACTCTAGAACTTCTGCTGGACTCATGCAGGTCACTGCCATGAGATACAGGCCCTCAGCTGGATTTTTTGAATCTCTAATATGTGGACCTATCTCTTATACTCTTTTTCATTTGACTTTTGGGTGGATATTATAAAATAATTCTATAAATTATGTGTCCTGTATTAAATCTATTCCCTTGTAAAACCTGACTATAACACACTTCATACATGTATATTATTTTACTCTGCTAAGCTATAGGGCAATTTGATATAAACAACAGCAGATAACAAGGTAGTTAATCTAATGACCAAGCCAATGACTATAGTGTCATTTCCATAATAATTATAGTAGATAATATTTACAGTATTTGGAACTTTTAATTGGTACCATTCGTAATACCTGATATAACTCCCCACAAAAATATTTTCAACATATTATTATTGCTATTTTACATATAAGAAAACTGAGGTAGAGACTCAAAAACTTGCCCAAGGTCACCAAAGTATTTGAATCTAAGTGTCCTGGCTCTGGAACTAGAGCTCACAGCAGTTATGCATGTGGAACCACTACAAGGCAGAGTTGAAAATCAGAAAGACAGTAATCACATAACACAGTGCTAGAGATTTCAAAGGCACAAGAGATATTAGAAGCCACACAAAAGGCTAAAAGCAAAAGCAAAGCCTATTCTTCTGTTTTAAATCACCTTATCTAGGAAAAAAATCCGAGTAGAAGTAATAATACAAATTAGAACACAATCTCAAATTTACTGAATTTACTTAGAAATGAAAAATGTATTTTCTAATATCCAACAAGAGAAAACTGAAAACCTCCATTTGTAATTAAAATCCAGAGCCAGGAAGACTATAATTGTGCTTTTTCTGAGGGCTGTAATGAGTGATGAGTCAAGCTGGCAGGAAAAGAAGCAAACTCCCAAGCAGCTCCAAGACCTACTGAGAAATATTTTATCATGCAGGATGAAAAACTCAAGAACCTACACAGAGGTGACAGGAAGGCTCTCTTCCTCTCCTGCCTTAAGATTACTAGGTTAGACAGCACTCCTGTCTGCTTCCACATGACCCATATGTACAAGGGGTGACAGCTATCACAACCACTGGTTAGTCTAGTCTGTCTTTTTCATCATGTTCCAGGCTCTCTTACGATGTTCTCAAAATAGTACAGTGCCTTATACACGGCAGTCCTTAATATATGTTTGCTGAATAAATGATCTTGCCAATCACATCTATACAGTGGGTCATTTCAATGGTACACTGTTAGTGAGTCTGTAACTTCTTGTTTTAAGTCTCTTGCAGATCACTTCAAATAGATCTCTGTGACTTTAGTGCTTCACTTAATATCTAGCACATAGTAGCACCCAAGAAGTTTGTGTAAATGAAAAAAATATGTCTCAAAAGGCTGTCAAGTCAAGAATATGAAAGGAGCCAGACTCACGACTAAAGATTTAGTGGTCTATAGTGTTGGCCTATTAACGATATTGATGACGACACATTGTTTTGCTTCTGAGAGAAGGAATAAATATTTCCAGAATATTCTCCCAATAAAGATAAGATTTTTATCCATGTTTCAGCTGGTAACTGCTCTTAAATATCTCCTTATGAAAGACAGCAAGTTAAATGTAACATCAGAACTTCAGATAATCCTAGATTCCAAGGCATTCATTTCAGAAATTCCTGTCCTCCCTCTTTTACTCTTTGAAACATTATGGGAATTCCATGAACATACACTCACACAGGTCCACATAACAGATAAGGGTAAAGGCATAAGGGTGAAGGCAGCCACCAATTCTTGCTTTCTCTGTTCTATTTATCTGTATCTATTAACCAAGAGACAAAAGAGCAAAGGAAAGTCCAGGAGAGTTTACGTGAGTGGATAATCAGGCACCCACAGTTTCCTCCTCATACTTACTGGGAGCTCTGGGGCATACTTCAAGATCTGAAGAGTTATGTAGCTGCCTAACGAATGGCCAATTAAGATAAGCTTCATATCCTTTGGCACCTGAGTTCTCAGAAAAGCTATTTTGTGTTCTATTTGACCACGAAGTCCATAGATGTCCTTTATTTCTGGAGCATTTGGATCTAAAAGCAAAAATACAAGCATACTTTCACTCCATAAGAAAAAGTAATCACTATACTGGAAAAATATTGACAGTTGGAACCATATTTCCTATAATGCACCGGTTGAAGTATTAGGCACTCAAAGTATATCAATCAATCCTCACAAAAATTCTGGAAAGTATTACCATTTTCATTTCATAGATGAAAATCTCAACACTCATATGTAAGACTAACCATCACAGATCTATTAAGTTCAAATCAGATGTTTGTCCTTAAGTGTCTAACTATTTCACAAACCACTATTAGCTTAGGTTGGTAGTTCTCAAACATAAGCATAAACAGAATTTCTTGGAAGCCCGGTACAACAGACTGCTGGGCCTACCTCCTGAGTTTCTAACTCAGTAGGTCTGGGCTGGCCCAAGAATCTCTGCATCTCTATATTTGCAGATGTTGATGTACTGATGCTGTGATGACACACTGAGAACCACTGGTTTAGGCTAATCTATATTAACAGACAACTAAGAAAGTCTGTTACACTGCTTTATTGCTTTCAATAAAGAACCTGGACTTAAAGGCTTAAGTGGAAGTGTTGTAGACTGTCTCTTATAACTAGCAGTCTCGATCTGAAATATCCTTCCTTTCTGTCACACATGAACTGTTTCCCAGATTCTTCAAAATCTAATTAAAAACTACTTTTGTCTTAAAGGAGATCATAGTCTACTAAAAGGAAACATAAAAACACAATTAACAAAACCCTAAAGCCGAAATCTCAAAAGTTTGCTTGAGCAAAGAACAGGGTTTTACTGGATCATGATAGAAAGGTAGTATTGCTTTGGACTCATACAAAGTACTATACTTTTCTTCAAGTTACTCAAAATAAGTAACTAGAAAATACTCTTTACTACATGCACATTACCATAAATAGGTAAGTTTAATTACATATTTGAATGTGAGTGTAACAGTCTGAACTATATATACTATACACACATATGTCTAGCTACACATTGAATAAAAATGCATAAACTCAGATGTTTGTTAAATGCCAGGAACTCTGCTAACATTGAGGATACAATAAGAAAATGAAAAATAAAAAAATAAAAAAATGCATAAACTCAACTATACATTTTCACACACATTGTATTTATACAAATATCCTATAACCATAAAACTGCTAAGACTAGAGATTAGTGCTACTGGAGACTTGTGCTAGAATTGAGTCTGCAGCACCACACATTTCAGACCAGATTTTCTCAATGGCCAAACTTTCCCGCCCTGTCCCTACCATTGTTCCAAACCTGTACTTTACCCTGGGGGGTAAAAGACATCCCCATCATACTTTTCTAATGAAAATATGGACTTCAGCATAATGGTAGCTGGCTGTGTGTCTCAGTAGCTGCACTGGGAGACTATGGGAAGCAATCTTTGTGTTCACCCTCTTGGTCTGAGGAACAGCTAGGTGTATACATGCGCGTCAAAGTGTGAACAGGGTGTTTTACCCATGTTATGTGCTGTGTTGTGTATTTGTGTATTTATAATTTGTTTTATTCAATGTTTTCCTTTTTCTTGTAGAATTAGCCCAATTCAGTATATTGCATGAAAATCCACTTTCAGGTGACTTGGTTATCAACGATGACTTGGATCATGTAAGTGAAAGCATTTAGCAAGTTATGACAGATATAACTAAAGACTGAAGAAAATAGGTGTCTGTGGTAGAGTATTATTTATATTTTCACTGTACTTCAATAGAAATTTATTTATGCTGTTATTTTTTTGATTTTGTAAGTAAACAGTTGATGTTGAAAATGTTGATGTTTGAACACTTATTACATATTAAAAATTTAGTATTTTCTTTACTGATATTTTATTTTCCTATTAAGTATACATTTTAATAAAACACACAGAATTAGTAATTCACCAATAGAAATATTCCTAAAATATAAACATAAGCTTATACATCCCCCATAACATGCCTTTCAAAATCTGCCATAATGCTCTGAGGGTATGATAAGCAAAAAATGTTTTTTTCACTGGTGCTGAGGAATGAACCCAGGACTTTGTGCACATTGCCACTGAAATATATCCTTATGTTTCACTCTTTTTTCCTTCTTCCTTCACCCCCTGCCCAGGCCATTCATTTGGTATGAGGGACTGAATCCAGGGCCTTTGAGCCGAGCTACATCCCCAGCCCTTTATTATTTATTTTTTAAAATTTTGAGATAGGGTCTTGCTAAGTTGCCCAGGCTGGGCTTGAACTTCCAATTTTCCCATCTCAGCCTTTCAGAGTGTTAGGATTACTGGCATGCACCACCACATCTGGCTCCCAGCCTTCTTAAACAGTTTTAACAAAAAATTCACACATATTAAAAAAAAGTTAAACACAGAACTTCCTATTTAAAAGAATACTCGAGCAAGATGTAGAGTTTAATGAGGTACCACTCTCACCACTGTGGTTACACTATGTAGCCCAGGCTGGCCTCAAATTTGTAGCAATCCTCCTGCCTCAACCTCTGTAGTGCTGGGTTTACAGGTGTGCACCAACACCCCTGGCTACTCAGATAAACCTTTTAAAACACATAAAGCAATATTCATATATCCATATAAAAACACCATGAAACATTTACTCTAAATTCACGAAGGGAGAACTGAAGATAGGATAAAAACAGATGGAACTTTTTATGTATTAGTTACTTCATTGATTTTATTAACAAACATACTGAGTAATTACGGCACTGTTAACTGTCACTTTTAAGTAACAGAACTTGGACAGTTATATTATTGTTTGTATAAGCCTTAAATGTTTCTATGATTTTAAAAATTTCTCAAGATAAATTCTTCTGAAAACTGAAAATGCTTTGACATGTTGTTCTCAGCTCTCTTGCATGTATTTCACAGGGGGAGAGTATGCTATTCAGTTCTTTATTACTTAAAACGGATCCAAAGCCGCAGAGGACTTTCTGGGCTCATGCCATGTATCAGTGAGGCAGCTGGATAAGAACCGCAGTCCCTAATTCTTTGTGCTCACTTAGTTCACGGATCCAAAAGACTTTACTCTCACCACTGTCCCCTGAGTTTATGAAGCTGGTGTGAAAGAACACTCTCACAGTTTAGGCTCATCTGTTCCAAGCTCCCTACATTCTGTAAGCTTCCTGCATCTAAACACTGAGGCAACTGTGCTAGCTTTGCAAGTATGTGGGACATTGAGGAGATAGCAGACAGGCACTCTATTCAAAACTACATGTCACCTTGTCTATAGATCAGTTGTGACTGTACTATTTTTTATGCTAATTGGTGTCTATTTGTTAATATGTTTTTGTACTTTTATTTTTAAAAAAACAAAAAAACTACTACCTTACTTAAAAACAAATGAAAAACTATAAACCCCAAGCACATATCTTATATTACATTTTAAATTATTATTCTCCAAACAGATGGTAAAATCCAAGATCCTCAAACTATGCTTTCCAGTTCACTAATATCAATGATTTATCTTCTGAGGACTTCAGCAGAAAGAGGGCAAACAGAAGAAATTCAGCAAGAATGAAATGCTATAGACTTAGCAAAGAACCAAAGAGGCACAAAAGTGTGAGGTGCTATTTTGGAAAAAGCCATGAGTTCTCTGGCTCTCTGTGGCTATAGGGAGAGGGGCAGCAAAGGTTAAAGAGGAAGCTTGTGACTAATCCAATAAGACACGAAACATCACCCCAAGTAGTCTGGGCTCATTCTGTGAACAGTGAGATTTCCAAGAACAGCAAAGATAGCAGTAGCATGGTCTGGTCTGTAGTACAGGACAGGACCTGCCATGTTGACACTCGGTCTACCTGGGACGCTAACAGTGTGCCCAATGTTTGACCCAGAGGCTAGCTTATCTTCCTAATGACTGTGATTCGAGACCACACTGACTAAGCATTCTTGCCTTGGGCTCACCCAATCATTCCATACTTCCTGTGTTCCTCTGTTAGTCCTGATCCTGGCAGTGGAGAAATTTTAACAGGCTCTTCTCTCTATTTGGAGGACTACAGTGGGATTAGTTTATTGTTTCTTTCGATAGAATATGACCCAAACTCATTACTAATTGCAAGATCATGTAACTTTTGAAGTAGTAGTTTATGTTACCACTGAACAAGTACAACTTCTAGCTTCTTTTTCTACTTTGAACAAGTTACTTAAAATAACTGATGTCATCAATTAAGCAGATGCTAGTAATTCAAAGCAAAAACATCTACACTAATTTCTTCAATTTTCTTTTCACTTTTTAAACTGAATCATCCCCTTCTGATGTAGGTGAATATCTCTTCTATTATATTCAATTTATAATGACTTGTGATTGTGACAATGTGGTACAACTGGAATATTATGTCCACCTTTTCATAGTTTTAACATGTCAATATGAAGTAAAATGCACTGTTAACATATCATGTGTTATTTTTGCTTTGTCTCAATAATTATGTATTTTTCACACCATATCCTGACAGTAATCTTGGATGATGAATAATGTATCTGTCCTGTCTATGCTGAGCAGTTTACTACTGCACAGACTTGCAAATATAACTTGCAATATGTAAAATAGATGAAGGCAGGATTGTTTTGCTTGAATGGGGGCTAGAAACGTCCACAGCCCCACTCAGCCTACACAAAACTTGTGGGCTGCCGAGAATACAGATGAAAAATTACTACCCTAACAGATGAAGATTAGAACTTTTTCCTTTTTATTCCCTGCAGCACCATGCATAATAATCTAGCTGGTTGCCAATACACCCTTGAACTTTACCCCTTCACACCACAGCTTCCTCTGGCCCTGTGGTGGCCCTTTGAGCAAACACCTCTAGATGGCACTGTGCTCATTACGTAGAACTACTAAGTTATTAACTCATTATTATCAACACAAGCAGCCCAGACATCAATGAGCATACTCAACATTATAAATAATAAGATCAATTTAAAACAAGAATTAAAGACATTTCCTAAACCCCAGACACACAACAGATACTTCCTACTGGTTTTACTCATGAAGGTCTAGGACAATGGCTCTGCAATGAACACTACCTGAGAAATTATCAGACCTATACATTCTCAGCTTCTGTTCTTGACCTACTGAATTAGCAACTCAGAGGTAGCCATTTGGGTTTCTAATAAGAATTCCCAATGTAGGGATTCAAGTCTATTTTTGACTTTCAATGTTGCTATTCACATTCTGTTCAAATGTTTGCTTCTGTCTTTAGCACAATTTCACATAGCTACTGTCACAGTTGGATGTTGCTCCAATTAAGTAATTCAGTATATAATGGAACCATTCTTGTAAAGGTGATAACACATGTTAGCTATTCACCATTAAGAGGTCTGAATGTGGCCCAGGAAGAATTAAAAGTTCACTGGGTGCCATATAGTACTTCATGACTCCCCAGGTCCCTGTCCTTGCATTCTTCCTTCTCTTGCCAGAGTTCAGATAAGCTGGCCAGGTGAGCAGGCTTCTGGAAGCTTAACAACTGAGATTTTCTAGGAAGAATTATTTTTGTGCTAGGGATCAAAGTTAGGGCTTCATACACGCTAGCTGGGCAAGAGCTCTACTACTGAGCTACATGCACAGCCTGGAAGAATTCTTTTAACAACTCCATTTTCCAAACACAACACAAAATTGTAAAAGCACATTCTCTTAAGTAGTCATACAAATTTCCTAACAAAGGAAATACTAATGGTTATTAAACTAATTTTCCCAGCCTGAACTACATAGTAAGACCCTGTCTCAAAAAAACCCTGTAATTTTTGTCATAATTGAAGAAATAACTTAGGACAATAAAGATGTACCTTTAAAAGTATTTCAAAGAATAGTATCTGCTACACAGTTTATTAAGTTTGATGGCTGTTGAAATTGACATTTTTAATCATGACTGAAATTTGTAAATTTCCATCTATTTCTAGTTTGCTGCGTTATTAAAATTGTAAATGAGTGTTAGAATCTGTAAAATATCTTTTCTGCATCAATATGATCATGATTTAAATTTTTTTCTTTTTGAATTTTAATTTGGGAAGCTTTTGTTGACATGTTTTCACAAACAAGCACTTGTGAATGGTGGTATTACCACACATATATTTGCTTGGACTGGCTGTGAGTCTTAATACATTCATTTTTATTTATACAAGATTTTAGCTTTGAGTTTTCTTATGAAAAACTGAAACTTAATATCTAAGATTTAGCAAAGAGATGTTCTAATTAAGAGACTAAGATTCACTTAATGTGCTGGTCCCCTGGCATATTTGGATCTGCAGCAGCATAGCTGTTTGTCAAGAATTTATGAAAATAAGACCAAGGAGATGTACATACACACACACACACATACACACACACACACACACACACACACACACACACACACACACCACACACATATACATATATATATATACACATATATACACACTCATGTGTATGTATGTATTTGCTTGCAGGTCAAAATCATGGTAGTCAGTAGAACACTGTCTCCACTGAACACTGTCCTCTTGTACTGACAGTCAGTGGAACATTGTCCCCTTCTGCTGGTGGTCAGAAAAATGGAAGACGAACCCCAGCTGAAACTCACTGCCATTCATTCACAGAACATCCAATTCTTCAGTGTTAACGGTATTACCTATTTTTGGAATAGGAATAGGGTATTGGGTGTTTCTTTCTTTAAAAATGTATTTTTCTGGACTCCCAAGTTTTGTACACCAGCAAATGACTACAGCAAACAAAACTAAACTGAAAACAGATAGTGGAAGACCATTTGAGGAGGCCTGGACAGAGTCACTTGCAGTGTCTGAACACAATGGGAAAGAGTTATGTATTCTGTGTAGTAAAGTGTTATGTGCAGCCCACATCAAGTGTTAGATGACATTTTGACACCAACCACAAATGTTGCAACTATCTTTCTAAAACAATTATCTGATAGTGTATAGCTTTCAAATTTCATTGTCATAGTAAAGCCCCTCTTGATGCAGATTTTATTAAAGTGGTCATGTTATCCTGGAATAATTTCCTGTTTTATCATTTCCCAAAGAAGGTAAAGTTATTCAGCTCTGAGATGTCATTTAGTAGAAGTACTATCAAAGATTGATTCCTGTGTGTGGCATGTTATGTTAGCAGCTCACCACTGACTTACAAAAGGCAGCTTGGATGAAAGCATAGATATGACTAATTATGCAAAGATAGCAGTAATTTTGCATTATTCCTGTTGATGACAATGTGAGAGAAGAGCTGGTGAAACTGATGTCTTTCCTGGAAGAACACAAGGGATAAATATCTACAATACTGTGATGGAGGCTTTTTGTTACTCTGCACAGTGAGGGCAACATCTAGTTCCATATAGTTCTTTGTTAAAGAAGCGAAACAGCCAGCCATTCAGTTTCAATGTATTACACATCAAGAAGCTCTTTGTGCCAGGGAAAGCAGTAAAAAAATCAGATGATATCCTCAAAGATGTCACAAGAATGGTGAATTACATCATGGTCATGATCTTAATTTTCAACTGTTTCAAGTACTTCTTGATGACATTCAGGTACAGTATAATGCTTTACTTATATACAATAGTAAACTGGTGGCTGAGCGGAGGATGTATCTTGAAGAGATTTGTAGTCTGCTTGGATGAAATTAGGTTATTTATAATTGAAAAGGGTAGAAATGTCCACAGCTCACTGATACGGGCTGGTTTAATAACCTCATGTTCATTACAGATTTTATAATACACTTCAAAGTACTGAACAAAAATCTACAATGCATAGGGAAAACAGCAGAAAGGATGTTTTGAGATATCAAAACATTTCAGAGAAAACTGCAGGTTTTTCAAAGAGACCTTCAAAGTGGGCAACTAAAGTATTTTCCAAATCAAAAAATATATTTAGAAAATTCTAGATTGCAGATGATCCTACAACCCATCAGGAAATCTGTAAGAAATTTTCTAGCATTGTAGTAACTGCAAAGGAGAATTTTAGTAACAGATTTTTACAGTTCTGTAAGATGAAGAGAATGAATTGGAAGAGCTTGATCTTTCCTGCTTACATGGGGTTAGACTTTGGACATCTGGAAATGGAGCTATTGGAATTTCAAGAAGGTTCTAGTGGAAAAAAAATTTTTATGATCTCTGTGGAACACTTCAAAAGATAGAGAAGACAGAATGTGAAGGGATGACAAAGGACAGCATAGTTGGTAGTTCTGCAAATAAAATCCTTAAAGTGTGGAATTCTCTGCCAAATAGTTTTAAGTCAATGAAAGCACTTGGGATTACTTTTCTTACTTTGTTTGGATCATCTTATGCTTGCGAACAGCTGTTTTCAGCTTTGAATTACATCAACTCCAATACAGGAGACAGACTAACCAATGACCTGAGTGTGGCATGTGTTGCCCTCCAACTGACGAAGTATGAGCCAAAGTTTGATAAATTATCAGCATGAACACAACAAATGTAAGCTTTTCCTTTTTAATAAAAAGCTGTTTGTATCATCGAAAGCTCTGTTACTGTGTTTTTCTTTTAAGACAAAAGATGTTAACATATGAGGTTTTTTTCTAAACTAAAACTTTAATATTCAGGTTGAATTGCAACATTGGCACTTTGCGGTAAATAAATGGGCTTGGGTTGTAGTTTGAGCTGTCAATCTCTAAAAGGTTCCCCATCACTAACTTAGAACACTTACACAGTACAGGTTTTGTGTATTTAAACTTGTATAGCAATGTCTAAAGGAAAATGTAACTTTATAGCACCACATCTTAAAACAGCACTCAGTAAGTACAATATAATGCCTGTACCAGGAGAGACCTGTAAGAACCACAGCCATGTAAGTAATGAGGCCATAGTCACTGCTCTCATCTCAAATAACTAAAGGGAACCCTGTAAGGCAAAAGGTGCTTGAATGTGATGTTTACAGAGAATTTAAGTTATACTTCTCTTATTTTCCTCACTTTTCTTTTAGAAAGGTGAACATGTTAGAATTCTTGTAAGTTAAAAGTAGTTTGCATCTCTACAATACTTCCTTCACTTGAAAGTTTTCCAGTAGTTTATACCATGTAGAATCCTAGCTCTCTCCCTAGATTTCAAGATTTCTTCCAAATGAGCTGTGCACAGAAGCAATGTACCTTCTGTGCTACTCCTTTTGCTTGTTACACCTCTGCAGCTCCCCCAATCCAAAGCCTATTCAACTGCGAAAACTCAACATTACCAATGCTTGTGTCCTGTATCCCTAAATTTGTATATTGAAAATCTTATACCCCAACATGATGGGAGTAAGAAGATGTAGTCTTTGGGATTATTAAGATTAGATAAGGCCATGCAGGTGGAGCCCTCATGAATAGGGCTCATGCTCTTAAAAGAGTTCAGGAGAGTTGCCTCTTTTCTCCACTGTGAGAAGACACAGGAAAAAGGGTGATCGTGAATCATGAATCAGGAAGTAGCCCCTCATCTGAAAATGACCTCCAAGTGCCTTAACCTTGGAGTTCTCTATCTCTAGAAACTGGGAAGTAAATCTGTGCTGTTTATAAGCTACCTGGCCTCTGGTATCCTGACTGACACTACTGCACAAAGTCTCTTCAAAGCCACACTGTAACCACATGATCAACAGGCCAGCGTTTGTTATGCAGTCATTCTCTAAACACAAGGCAGCATGCTTCTTTAAAGACCATGCCTTACACTTTTTTCTCTACAATTCCTCCTAGTACACTTGGAAATATGTGGTTAATAAATGCATAGTTAATTACTAATTGGTAAATAAAGAAGCCAAGTCAAACACAGAATGATCTACCCAAACTCTTAAGGAAGGTTACATATGTAAGAGTTATAATGTTTCTAAAAATCTTAAAATTACCAAAATGTGGCATCCTGGGTCCAATGCTATAAGCAGAGGTTTTCACTGGTAACACTTAAGTTTCGTAGGTATTCTAGAAACAAGAATACCCACTTACTATAAGGAAATTAGACATTAACAAGCACATACCCTCTGATGTCGTGACAGTCTTCTTGTCTTTGGGAGCTAAGACATGCCCAGCATGAGAGATAATCCAAACTGCAAAGTGTCTGTTCGTCAAAGAGTACAAAGCCTTTGCAAATGGTACATAAAAGACAGGAAGACCTGGATTACCTAAGAAAAGAAAGATCTTAAATTACCAAAGCAATAAACTTATGTTCAAGGTGTGATCAAAATATATGGTATTTTAAATTTTTAAAAATTTATCACAATAAAAGACACATTGCCATTAATCCCTCTCAAAATACCCCTCCTAGCTTTGAACATACTTATCCCTCCCATTGTTTTTGCTGAAGCATTTCTTTCATGTCTTTATGAGGTGTGATTTAAAAATACAGTACCAGCCAATGGAAAAAGAGGGTCATAAAAACATCGTAGTGTATCCCCATCCACCTCATTCTCTGCTGAGGCACCACGGGACTTCTGGCTCTTCCCCAGTGTCAAAACAACCATGAGAGCTAAACATCTTGATTGTTCAGGACATCAACAAAACCACACAGTACAACTGAAGATATTCATGGCGGACTTCCAGGACAACTTCAGAAAGTGGCAAGACTGACTTAAAAGCAACACTGCTAGCCAAGCATGGACTAAAGTTCTGGAACTATTAGCCAAAATAAACTTGTACCTTTTAAATTGACTAGCTCAAGTGTTTGGACACAGTGACAGAAAGCTGCTTAATACCACTGTCACATGAAAGTATACTGTCATAATAAAATATAGAGTACACAGCCAATAAACTCAGGGATTCTGAGAGTACTGTCAGACAATTAATTGAAAATTTGTTGTCCTGGATTTTGTGATGCTTCTAGCATATTTTTAACCATTTGCCAGTCCAATTATTTAAATATAATATAACCCCAAATTTCTTATTTTTTCATTAATTTTTGCAACAGGAAATATTAAAATGACTTTATTAAATTTACTCAGTACAAGAATTGACTGGTTAAAATGACACTTGCCTGAGCGACATGAAGGGTACAGTGTTAAGTGGTTAATCTATAACTTGTTATGGTTTATTTTTCATTCTAAATAAATATTCAGTCGATTAAAAAGAGGTTAAAAATATGTTCTTTAAAATAGAGAGGCCAGCCAGATGCTAATCAGTCAGGGGCAGAAGGAGTGTTAGATATGGCAGCAATGATAAAATCTAAATCCCTCCTTTTAGCAGGGAGCTGCTATTCAAGGTCATACCTGTAAGAAGGGATATTACCAAAAACACAAAAAAAATCAGTGTTGGTGAGAATGTGGGAAAAAAAAACACACTGCTGGTTGGAATGCTACTTAGTGTAGACATTATACATAACAGTACAGTGGTCCTTAAAAAAATTAAACTAGACTTGGTCTAGCATCCAACTTGTAGATATACATGTGAAGGAAACAAAATCAGTATTAAAGAGCTATCTGGGACTGGGGATATAGCTCAGTGGCACAGGTGCCTGCCTGGCAAGTACAAGGTCCTGAGTTCGATTCCCAGTAACCAAAACCAAAACCAAAAAAACTAACTTACCAGAGGTATCTGTACTCTCATGTTTATTGCAGGACTATTCTATGTCTTGATTCACAAGAGTCAAGACATAGAAACAACCTCAGGATCTATCAACTAATGAGTGGATAAAGATACAAATGCACAATGGAATACTATTCAGTCTTTAAAAAAGAAAGACATCCTATATCATTTTTGACAGCTTGGGTGAACCTGGAGAATACAAGCCAAGCACAAAGACAAATACTGCATGATCTCATTTATATGTGGGATAATAAAAAGATAAACCAAAGCAGAGAGCAGAATGGTGGTCATCAAAGTAGGGAGTGCGAGAGTGACAGAGATACTGGTTGGGTGTAGGTCACAAAACATTAGGATAAATAAATTCAAGAAGTCCATTGGACATTATGGTGTCAGCAGGTAAGAGGAAGGTACTATATTCTTGTTACAGTTTTTATCTAAAAGGCTCACTTTTATCCAAAGGCTCACTATTTTGAAGACTTGGTTGTGAGCTACTGGGCTTCTCCAGTGATGGAATATGAAGGGTCTAACCCTAGCAGTCGATTCATCTACTGATGGATCACAATTCCATGGCATTATTGGGAGGGGAAGTAGGTGGCAGGGCCTACCAGAAGGCAGTGAGCTGAGGGGACATGACTGTGGGCCTACCATCCTGTCTTGGCCCCTCCCTGTTTACCTCTTTCCTAACTCCCTGGTTTCTTGCTAGGAGGTGAGCAGTTCTGCTTCCTTCTTCCATGACGCTTTTACCTTACCATAGGCCTAAAAGCAGTAAAGCCAGCTAATGACAGACTGAAACCTCTCAAACTGTGAGCCAAAAGAAACCTTTCCTCTTCAGTTGTTTTTCTCAAGTATTTAGTCACAGCAACAAAAATCTGACATAACTTTAAAATTTCTAAAACAGGTTTTAAGTGTTTTCAACATGTAAAATCTAAGTATGTGAGGTAATGACTATAGTAGTTTGCTTGATTTCATCATATCACAATGTATACATATATGAAAACATTGTATATCATAAATTTATACAAATTTTGTCAATTATAACATATATGTATACATGGAACAGGTAATAAGTAACAATATGGTTGGAACTGTGGCTAAGTGCATGTAAGAGCGCAAGGGCTAGAGTCTGGTTCCATTGCCACCTTTTATAACTGAAGAATATATAGTACTAATTCCCTTGAATGCTTGAGGAATGCAATGAAAACTACAGGCCCAGGCTTGGGTATGCCAAATTATGGTGGGTTCTTTCTTGCTTTCCTTAGGGGTCCATAAACAAAACAAACTTCATCAGCCTCTTTAAATTCATATTACCATCTTCACAACTATTTAAACATTTAAAAAATATACACTTTTTTTCCAGTGGTTTCTTACAGTTTCTTTTTTTGAGACAAGGTCTTGCTGTATAGTTTAGGCTGCCTCTAACTTTATAGACCAGGCTGGACTCGAACCTATGGCAATCCTCCTGCCTCAGCCTCTTGAATGTTGGGATACAGGCATGTGCCACCAGGCCCAGCCCCACCATTTAATGTTACGGCTTTGTTATGGTTGATATATTGTGTTAACTTGGGGAGTTTAGAGGTTTAAGTAACTTAGTAGTTGAAAATCTTGGGGTAAACAGGATATGTGTTTACCCTTGTGGGATGTTGTTTATGTTTATTTGGGAAGCTTTAAAGGTTAACTGTGTGATTTAGGAGGAAGCCAAGGTGCTTTGTAAACATTTTGAGCCTGTGGAAGAGGAGGGCATGGAGATTGTGTGGGGTTGTTGCTGTGACTATACCTGACCATGTGGTTCAAGAGCCTTTGGAAATGGCTTGTGGGAAAAGTTTGGAAAGGTTTGGAGATATCTGGTCAGAGCTTGGAAGACCAGAAGGCTGATGGAAATCCTGCCGGTAAAGACCAGGTTCAGGAGGTTTCTGTTGGAAAGGACTACATTGGTTGTTGGACTCCAGATGATGTATGTTATGGCTTGGCAGAAAGTTTGTCTGCATTTTGCTCATGTCCAGAGACTTTGCCTAAAACTGAGATTAAGGGTGGCAGTGAACTGATTAATCTGGCAAAAGAAATTTCAAGGCAGTCAAATATTGGGGCAGTGGCATGGCTATTGTTGGCAGCTTTTAGCCGGATCTATATTGAGAATCAATAGCAAAGAGCCCAGCAGGATGATTTAAAATGTGAGTTTGGCCAGAAAGGAAGCTCTAGTAAACTGTAGACTGCAGAGATAAGGCTGAGGTGATCTCTATTGCTCTAAAGGAACAAAAGAATGAAAAAGATGGCCTGAGGGCATCACGCTTAGCAAGTCTCCACCCTCTGCAGTCTCAAAACTATAAAGGTGAGAGACCTTGCCTTGAGAAGGAAGCCAAAGAATGCCATGTTCCAAAATGGCGGTGGCAGCCACACCAGGTTCCAGAATAGAGACGGCATAGAGAATTTGCTCCTCAGAACTGGATTCAGTGTGCCCAGCGATCCAGGCACTCGACCTCTATGGCCAAAAGAGAGGAAAGTTTGGCTACTGCTTCAGGTGGCAGCAGACCTTGGCATCATCCACGTGGCCCTGGCTTTAGGTGCAAGGAAAATGCAAGAGTTCTGAGGTTAAAGAGGCTTCCACCCAGATTTCAGAAGGCCTGGGAGGCCAGGCAGTGTGCCCCGGAGAGGGCAATATGTGAGGCTGTGAGTGTAAAGCAAAAGGTGCCCTGGAGACCTCAGAAGTTTAGAAAAGATAGGAGCATAGATCATCTGAGAAAAGCCACAACTGGGGAGCAAAGCAGACCTAAGAAAAAAGCCGTGGAGACTGTAACCAGTAGAAGTGCCATAGGGGTGGATTCACGTAAGCCCTTTGGAGCTTACAATGTGCCACAAGTTGCTTCAGATGCTGCATGTGGAATTATAGCACATAATGTTAGCCCTGCTGGATTTTGGACTTGCTTTGGTCCCAATGCTCTATATTCCACCATTGGTGCCTTTTGGAATGGTAACGTTTATTTTGTGCCTTTAAATGTTGTGTTTAATTTTCATTTATATGGGGGCAAAATGTTACGGTTCTAATATAAGCATGTCCTTGTATCTAAAAACTGGTTTAATGAAATGTGTCTGGTTGCCAAGTTGACAAGGGGTGGAGTGTTATGGTTGATATATCGTGTCAACTTGGGGAGTCTAGAAGTTTAAGTAACTCAGCAGTTGAAAATCTTGTGGGATGTTGTTTATATTTATTTGGGAAGCTTTAAAGGTTAACTGTGTGATTCAGGAGGAAGCCAAGGTGCTTTGTAAACATCCTGAGCCTGTGGAAGAGGAGGGCATGGAGATTGTGTGAGAGGTTTAGGACCCCTGGGTGGGGTAGGTTGTTTACACTGTAGGGAAGAAAAGGAGGCTGCTTGCAGCCATTCTTCCCTTTTGTTTGCGGTTTTTGCTGTGCTCTGCTGCCGTAAACAGTTTGCCCTCTGCCATGTGCCATTCTGCCTCAGAACCAGCCAAGTAAGGACTTAAACCTCCACAAACTGTAAGCTAAATAAACCTTTACTTCCTTCATTTTGGGTGTTGGGTATTTTGTCTCAGCAACAAAAAAAAAAAGTAACCAAGACAGGCTTACATTATACTTATAAACCATAAACTAAATTTCTTGATTTAGAAACTTATTCAACTAAAGGTATCTCCATCTGGCTATCTATTCTAGGTGCTGGAATACAGGGAAAAATTCCAATTCATAAATGCAAGTAAAACCTTTTATAAAATGTTTATATCAAAATGTGCCATACACACACACTGTAAAATGCCCATGCAAAGTAGAACAGTGGCTACAGTGATCATTTTAGACACTGACAGTTAACTTTATAGGAACAAAAGTGCCATGTATGTAACAAAGCAGCTATACCGGAAGTTGTCATCCAGAGAGATTTGTCTGCCAGATCTATAACCACTGTACTCACAGCACAAGAAATGACTCTGTTATCCTCATTACAATGATTCAGGATGTCCTAGAATGGGTTCTCAAATCACTTCCTTTTATTCATTTCACTATTTAAAGTCCAAGAACAGTGTCACTTAGAAATTCTAGATCAAAGGTCCACTGGAAAATTAAAAGTTATTCAGTCTGTGGATTCTGATAAATCATTTCTAAATATCATCGCTAATTGTGAAGAACTAATTTTGCTAGCTACAAAAGCAAAATTATTTAAAATGAAATGTTATGTAAGTCTATCAGAGTTGGATATGATGTCTATAACGTTTCGACAATCCTTAAAATACTTCAATCCTCATATTCATTCAATATGATGATGGATGGTTTAATTATTAAGGATTAAATGGAAGTCTAAAAAGAAGGCAGTATCTTTTGGATTATATATTATTTTGATGTAAGGGATCCATGTTTGAAAACTAGGATGTACCCTGCTATTTACACACACACACACACACACACACACACACACACACACACACACCCCTTTTTTTTTTCATCTGTGGTTCCTGGCTCATGACTCCCTGCCTATCCAAGGCAGGCCATAAAAACTAGAATTTCTCTTCCTCAAGGTGGGTCACAGAAATTCTGTCTTTCCTTGCCTTTTTGTCTTGGAGCTGTCCATAAAGAAATTCTCAACCCTCCTCCTTCCAGCGGGGTCTGTCCCACACTATGGAGTAAGGAATGCTGCACAGAAAGGCTAAGAAGAATCTGGATAAGCCTTGATGGGTTTTCTCATGCAGCCTATTAGTAATCATGCATTTGCACTGAAGGCTCCACTGAAAGACAAAAGTGGTGCTCAGGAGAGCTTCTAGACAGATGAACACTGTTATGGTTTACATCTAGGTATTTCCCCTCAAAGCCTCATGTACTCACAGGGGGAGCTTTTGGGAAGTAAATAGATCACAAGGGTATGATACTTATGAATGCATTAGTCAACTGCTAAGATTATATATCTAAATGTGATGTTGGGAGGTGAAGCCTAGTCTGAGGAGATGGGTCATTGGGCATGTGGCCTGGCAGGGTCTACCTCCCACCCTCTTCCCTTGATCTCTCTCTGTTTGTTGCCTGCCCTGCCATTAGCAAGCCTCCTTTGCCATAGTGCCCTGTTTTGGAGCCAGCTGACTATGGACTGGAACTTCTACAAACTGTGAGCCAAAATAAATCTCTCCTTCTCAGAGTTGTGGGTACTGAGTACTGTGTCTCAGCAATAAGAAAGTAATTAAGACAAACACATGGAGGTTCCTGGCGGGGTGGCACATAAATCACTGAGCAGCACCTGCCTACAGCTCTCAGGAATCCAAGGAAAGGGCTAAGGGTAGCAGTGAAGATAGAAGAGCAAGCATAAAAGAACACAGAAAACAAAATGGGATCTGAAAATGTCAAAGCATTACAAACAGCAAGACTATAAAACATGGAACATTTCAAGTTTCCCCTACCTGAAGGCTCCCTTACCTTCTTGCTATGCTAGAAACACAAATGAATGTGGGCTTCCTACCCTATAGCTCCAGGGTGAGGCTCACCCATGGTGATCAGCCATACCCTTTTGCCATACAGATAAGTGAGGCATACAGAAAAGTGAGGCATGCAGAACTCTAATTGGTCATCATCATCAAAAAAAAATCTGTAGCAAGGCCTATCATAGGTCAAGACTCCGGAAATTCAACACAAGAATAGAATATTAAAAGCTTTTTTTAAAAAAAGAAACAAATCACCTATAAAAGAATGAACATCACAGCCAACTTCTCAACACAAACCATCCCGTCAAGGAGAGATCAGAGTCAAGTATTTCAAGCCTAAAAGAAAACAACTTCCAACCTTGGATTGACGTAACCACAAAACTATCATTCACAATTGATGGAGAAATAAGATATTTCCATAACAAAGAATACCTGAGGAAATTTATGAACACCAAACCACCACACCAAAATGTTCTGAAGGACATTCTACAAAGAGATAACAAAGATTACAACTCCGTAACCGCAACATAATGAATCCACGAGGAAAGTAAACAAAAAGGAAAAAAAGAGAGCCAACAACAGGAAAATAACATTATGAAAAGAAGTCACTACGTATCAGTTGTGACAATCAATGCTAATGGTCTCAATTCACCAATCAAAAGAAACAGACTGGCAAAATGGATTAAGAAGCAAGACCCAACAATATGCTGCTTACAGGAAACACATTTAATTCAAAATAAATTCACAGGCTGAAAGTCAAAGGATGGGAAACAATAGTCCATGGGACAGGAACCCAGAAAAAAGGAGAGGTATCTATTCTACTTGCAGACAGAGCGGATTTCAAGCTAAAAGATAAAGAAGGTCATTATGTCCTTGTAAAGGGAACGATCAAGGAGGAAAAAGTATCAATTATAAATATATGTGTACCAAATGCCAGTGCATTCAACTACAAAACAAATATCAACAGACATAAAAAATCAAATAAGCACTAATACAATTGTGATGGCGGACCTCAATACCCCAGTCACAAAGAGACTGATCAATTAGGAAAAAAAAAAAAATCAACAATGAAATATCAGAACCAAACCAAATTTTAGAACAAATAAACTTAGTAGATGTCTACAGAATTTTTCATCCTACAACATTAGATTACACATTCTTCTCAGCTGCACATGGGATGTTCTCCAAAGCAGACCAGATACTAGCTCATAGAACATGCTTAAGTAAATGCAAAGGAACTGGTATTATCCCATGCTTATTATCAGACCATAGTACAATGAAATTGGCAAAAGAAGCCATAAGAACTTCATAAACACGGGGACATTATATAACACCCTCCTGAACAACTACTGGGTCACATATAAAATTAAAGAAGAAATTAGTTTCTACAATTAAATGATAATGACAATAGAACATACCAGAACTCATGGGACCCAAAGAAGCTATTCTATGAGGGTAATTTATAGTGGTAAATACTCATATCAGAAAAACAAAGCGAGCTCAAATAAACACTAAATGTTGTACCTCAAACTTCTAGAAAAAAGAAGAGCATGTCAAGCCCAGAGCTCATAACCAGGAGAAAATTACTAAGATCAGAGCAGAAGTTAATGCAACTGAGATCCAGAAAATAATACAAAGACTCAATGAATTGAAAACTTGTTTTTTTGAAAGAATAAATAGACAAATTCTTAGCCAACCTTATTAGAAAAGGAAAGACTCAAATCCATACAATGAGGAATGAAGAGGGTGAAATCACAATGGATCCTACAGAAATACAGAAGATCATTGATAACCTACTTCCACAACCTGTATTCTACTAAGATGGAAAAACACAGAAGAAATGGACAGATTCCTAGATACACATGAATTACCAAAGCTGAATCAGAAAAGCCCAGGTCCTGACAGATTCATTAATGAATTCTATAAGAAATTTAGAGAGTATCTAATACCACTACCCTTCAAACCCTTTAATAAAGTTGAAAGGGAAGCAACAGTCCCAAATTCATTTCTGGAAGTAAGCATTACCTTGATACTAAAACCAGAGAAGGACCCAACTAAGAAAGAGAAATACAGGCCAATCTCCTTAGAGCACATAAATGCAAAAATCCTCAATAAGATACTGGCAAACAGAATGTAGCAAATCATTAAGAGGATCAAATATAATGACCAAGTAGGATTCAGCCCAGGGATGCAGAGATGGTTCAACATATGTAGGTCAATAAATTGAATATATTATATTAACAGCCAAGGATAAAAACATATTACCTCAATAGATGCAGAAAAAACATTTGACAAAGTCCAGCACCTATTCATGATAAAAACCCTAAAGAAAACTGGAATAGATTATGTTTATCTGAAACTACTAAAAGCCATCTATGAAGAACTGACAACTAACATCATACTAAATGGATGAAAATTGAAAACTTTCACTCTAAAATGAGGAACAAGACAAGGATGTCCACTGTTACTACTCATTTCATACAGCTCTGGAAACATTAGCCACAGCAATTAGATAAAAGAAATAAAAGGAATGAGGATAGGAAAAGAAGATGTTAAATTATCATTATTTGTGGATGATATGATACTCTACATAAAAGACCCCCAAAACTCCACCAAAGGACTTCTAGAAGTCCTTTAATAACCATATTAATAGCACAGTTGTATACAAAGTCTACATCAAAAAGAATCAAGAGTCTTCCTGTACATGAGTAACAAGTTCACTGAGAAATTAAAGAAATAACTCCTTTCATAATAGTATGCAAAAAATGGAATACCTAGGACTCAATCTAGATCTCTATATTGAAGACTACTGTACTCTGAAAAAGGCAATTGATGGGGATATCAGAAAATGGAAAGATGTCCCTTGCTCTTGGGTAGGAAGAACCAACATAGTGCAAATGGCCCATACTTCCAAAATTGTTGTACAGATTTAATGCAATCTTTATCAAAATTCCAACAGCATATCTCACAGAATTAGAGAAAACAGTCCTAACATTCATTTGGAATCAGATGAGATTGGGAATGTTCCGGGTGGTATGGCTGTAGACTCATCTGGAACCAGAAGAGACCTAGAATAGCAAAGGTGATTCTGGGCAACAAAGGCAAAGCAGGGAGCATCAAAATCCATGACTTAAAATATGACTTAAAATTATTCTAGCAAGCTACTGTGATAAAAACATCATTATACTGGTAAAAAAAAAATAGATCCAAGGATCAATGCAACAGATTAGAAGATGCAGCAATAACTCTATAGACATACTTATCCACCTTATCTTTAACAAAAGTGCCAAACATCTTTCCTGGAAGAAAGCCTCTTCAATAAATGGTGCTGGAAAAACTGGCTTTCCACATGCTGAAGATTAAAACCACACCCATTATCTTTCACCAAGCACTAAATTAAAATAGAAATGGGTCAAAGATTTAAAAAAGAAACACTAAATCTGCGAGAGGATAGAATAGGTAGACTTCTTAAAGATATTGGTGTATGCAAATACTTTATGAACAAAATCCTGATCACACAGCAAATATCACAAAGAATTAACAACTGGGATCTCATCTCAATAAAAGCTTTTGCATGGCAAGAGAAACCACCAACTCTTCCATTAGAGTAAAAAGACAACCCATAATGTGGGAAAAAATGTTTGCCAGCTGTTCCTCTAAGGATTACTATCAAAAATGTGTGAAGAACTAAAAAAAAAAAAAAAAAAAATCAGACCTCCCAAATGTAAAGACCCAATCAAAAAATGGGCATCTGAAATGAACATACACTTCTCAGATGAAGAAATATAAGCAGCAGAATGTTCAAACATCACTGGTCATTCAAGAGATGTAAATTAAAGCAACAATGAGGTTCCAGCTCACCCCAGAAAGAATGACTATTATTAAGATTTCAGCCAGGTGTGGTGGCACACGCCTGTAATCACAGCACTCCCTAGGCTGAGGCAGGAGGATGATAGTGAGTTCAAGGTCAGCCTGGACTACAAAGTGAGCACAAGGTCAGCCTGGACTGCATAGCGAGACCTTGTCTCAAAAAGACAAAAAACAAAAACAAAAACAAAACCCAATAACAAGTGCTGCAGGGGGAAAAGGAGCCCTTCTCCACTGTTGGTGAGAGTGTGGACTGGTGCAACCACTGTGGAAATCAGTGTGGAGATAACTCAAAAAACTAGGACTAGAGGTTCCATTTGACCCAGGTATTCCCATCCTCCCAAAAGAATTTAAAAAAAAATTTTTAATTTTAAAATAAAAGAAGAAAACATATTAACAAACAGACATCCATTTACAAAATAGCGTTAAGAACAATTCAAACCATACAGAGTTAAAGACAAAGTGGTAGGAAATTAATCGTTGTTGTATTATGTATTGATACATTCAAAGTGGTTTCTCAGGAAAACAAGACATCCAATAATGATCAAACAAGTAAACATTAACTGTGCCTTTCACTAAAGCAACAGAAGACAGTAGTACAACTGTTAGCTATCCTGTATATACATACATACATGATTTCCCATTCTTTCCCTTCTCCTTTCCCACATACCAGTTGCCCATTACCTTTGAGCATTTTCCTTTCGTTTCAGTGTCCATCACACTGTCATAGGTGGCTGGGTTAGATAGGAATACTATAGGCAATCAGACAGGGCCAGGCTCTCAAAGGAGCCAACATGAAACACCTCAAGACAAAAAGACTAAACAAATATACCCACGTACCTCCCTACGTGTAAACATCGAGGATCCATATTCTAAACAGGTAGCAATCACCTTGAAGAGTCACTGACCCAACCCCTTACAGGAAATGCCCCTGTTCAGTATTCAAGCCTGCTTTCTACATGACTTACTTCCCCATTTGATCCTAATTTAATCAGTTTCATCTAAAAAATTCTTATTGGGTAACCACAGTTTTATCCATTTTCCCCTACCTTGGACCCGCCTCACCTCCTGGTTTTTCTCTATAAAAGTCCCTAGAAAAGACAGAGTCTGCAGGTAACCCACTCAGGCCCCCCTTCTGTCCCTCTCTTGGACAGAAGCTTTCTTTCCTTTAATAAATATATTCTGCTCTTAATTTCCATTGTTCCTAAAATTCATTCTTCGATTTTAGAGAACACGAACTCATCTCCAATATCATTCAGTTTGGGAGTATTTATTTTCCTGTATCAATACCTCCTAGTCTCCCAAAAGAATTAAAAGAGTTATAGGCAGCTGAGTTAGATAGAAATATTATAGGCAGTCAGACAGGGCCAGGCCCTTGAAAGAGGCAATATAAAAGATACTTGTGGGCCAGACCTCAAGACAAAAAGACTAAACAAATAAACCCACATACCTCCCCAAGGATGAACAGGTATTGATATTCTAAATAGGTAGCCCCCACCTTGAAGAGTCCTTGACTCTGCTTTCATGCTTGCTTGCTACATGACTCGCTTTCCCATTTGATCCCAGTTTACTCAGTCTTACCTGAATAATTATCCTTGAAGTCTTATTGGCTGACCATAGTTTTGTCCATTTCCCCTACCTTGGACCTGCCTCATCTCATGGTTTTTCCCTAGAAAAGACAAGAGTCAGGAGGTAACCTACTCGGGCACTCCTTCTGTCCCTCTCTCGGACAGAAGCTTTCTTTCTCTCAATAAATATATTCTGCTCTTAACCTCCGTGGTTCCTAAAATTCATTCTTCTATTTTAGAGAACACGAACTCATCTCAGATATCGTTCAGGTTGGGAGTTTTATTTTC
This sequence comes from Dinomys branickii, assembly GCA_004027595.1. Classification (NCBI taxonomy): domain Eukaryota; kingdom Metazoa; phylum Chordata; class Mammalia; order Rodentia; family Dinomyidae; genus Dinomys; species Dinomys branickii. The sequence goes on from PVLD010011493.1 coordinate 37,994, forward strand.
CTGTATCAAAAGCATCATACCTCAGCAATATATGCACATCCATGTTTATAGTGGCACAGTTTGTTAATAGCCAAATCTTGGAAACAGCCCAAATGCCCATCAACTGATGAATGGATAAAGAAGGTGTGCTTTCTTTATACAATGGAGTACTACTCCTGTAAGGATAAGTTTGAGACATTTCTAGCTAAATGGATGTACCTTGAGGCCATTCTCTTAAGTGCAATAAATCATACACACATGTGTAAATACTACATGGTTTTCTGGCATGAGAAACTGAAAGTGTAAATAAGGACCAAAATGTATAATACATGTCGTGAAATAGGAAGAAAATGTTCAAATGAGAAGAACTAGGAAGGAGGGAGGGGAAAGGAGGGAAAAAAGACAACAATGATGAGAAAAGAAAGAAAAAATGGAAACAAAGGTTTTGTAAATAGGGAAGGGAAAAGTGGTTGATGGGAAGTTAGGGGAATAGGAAAAAAAGAATCAAGTTGTATCATGTACAGGTACAAATTCCCTAATGAATGTCATCATTCTGTATCCCTAAAATGTAATAATAAACAATAAAAAATTGTTAAAAATATTGATAGTTCTAAATATAAGGAAAAATTTTAAAAGAAAATTATACAATCGTATATGATAAGTCACGAGGTAACCAGCCCCCTCATGGGAAAACTTTAACTCTCAGTATTTCTCTGCTTCCCTTACCTGTTCCACTTCAATTTCTCTCAGCCACAAAAGCCAAACCCGCCCTCATCCGCTTTGGCAGGACTCTGATGAACTGCTCACCTTTTTTTTGAACAGCTCACCTTGCTTGGCTTGTTCTGGCCCAACCCACCCTGCTCCAACTGTTCTGATCCTCGGACACCAACACCACTAACACCCACCCCCCCAGTCTATTCTGGCCCGCTGACACCCACCCCAAAAAAGAGTTTAAAAGTCCATGCTTTGCTCAGCTCACTGCTGCCTTGGTCCTCTAGGCAGCCTTCTACCCCGTGCCACTTCCCCCAATAAAGACTTCTCTCGTGTCAGAAGGTCTGGTTTGGTTCCGTGTAGGTCTCAGTTTCTATCAGTGTATATGGTATATTCCAATTGCAAGCCCCTATATAAGTAGATAATATATCACATAATATAAATGCACAGACAGAAACAAAAAAGCAAAGAAGTTTTTTTTTTTTTTTTTGGTACTGGCTATTGAACTCAGAACCTTGTGCTTGCCAGGCAGGCACTTATGCCACTAAGCTATATCCCCAGGCCAAAGCAAAGACGTTTTAAAGGTACCAGTTATCAATGGTTTGAGTAATCTTAAAATCAGCAATAGCTAAGAGTATCTATATAAAGTCTCCTCAACTAGATTTTTATACTTACCTGGAATGACAAAAATAAGAGCCTTAGGCCTGTTGACATTTTGATGATTAGTGAGGTCAGTCCAGTGCCCACATTTTATAACCTGTGCTTCAACTTCACCACACAGAAAGAATTCCTCATGCACAGGAATTTCTTCCTCAATTTTTGAAACCATTTCTAAATAAAGAGAGAAAAGTAGTATGAAGGGTCATTAAATGTAAAACCTTAAATCAAGAATAACATTGAAAAATAAAAAAGGTAAATTTCAAAATACCTAGAAGGAAATGTCACAGAATACACAAGATATAAGACTATTCAATTGTTCTGGATTATAGGACTGAAAGACAAAACAAATCAGAAGTATATTACTTAGAAATAGGAAATCACATCTTTGCAAAATAGAAGAACATAGAGGAGTTTGAATCAAAATCAAATTCCCATAGCTCCCCTCTCCAGGCTAAATTGACAATGATCATTGTCTTAGTCACACTCCTCATTGCTGGGACAAAATATCTGCAGCTTAAAAGGACAGGCTTCTTGTGGGTCATGTTTCAAAAGTTTTAGTCTTTGAATGATCAATGCATGTTGGAAGGGCAGAGCAACACTGCTCATAGTGGCCAGGAAGCAGGGAGAGCCAAGGGAGGAATAAGGAGAGAGATGACAAGTCACACATCCAGTGATGTGCTGGATACAACCAGACACCACCAAATATAAAGCCAGCTATAAATTCCCCCATAATCCAACCACCTTCCCAAAGCCCCACCTGTGTGCACAAGGTTTTTAGGGGACATGTAGATATAAGTCATAACATTCTGCCCCTGCCTCCCAAAAGGCCCATACACATCTTATAGAAAATGCATTTAGTTTATTTCTAAAAGTAGCTAAAGTCTTAACAGTTTCACCACTGCTTAAAGTGTAAGTTTGAAGTCTCCAAGACTCAAAGCAAACTCTTAGCTTTAGCCCCTGTAAAAATCAAAAGAAAGTTAAACATTCTAGACAAACAATGGCAAAGGGTAAACATTTCCATTCTAAAAGGCAGAAATACAGGGATATAAGGGAGTGGGACCAAAGCAAGACTAAAATCCAGCAGGGCAAACAGTAAATCCTGTAATTCCATGTTAGTGCCTGGGGCAAGCTGTGGTGAGATGTAAGCTCCAAATGGCTTAGGCAGCTCTGCCCCTACAGCATTGCTGGTTGCACTCCATATGGCTTCTTTCTTGGGGAATCTCCTCTCACTACCGCAACTTTCCATGTTCCTCACTTCTCAAACTTCTTGGGGTCTCGAGGGCATTTTTGGCCTTGCTTTCATAGCCTCACATACTGCCTTCTCAGGGACACACTGCCTGGCCTCCCAGGCCTTCTGAAATATGGATGGAAGTCCCTCTTACCCCACCACTCCAGCATTCTGCATGCCTACAAAACCAGCACTATGTAGACAATGTCAACGTCTGCCACCAGCGAGGCCCCTTTGAATGGTGGCTGTAGACGTCTCTAAAGTCTGGATGGCTGAGCATCATGAAGTGAATCCTAGGAAACCAATTCCCTCAGCAAGCCTTCTTCAACAGGGCGCCTTAGGGCTGTCTTCTTAAAGCAAAGTCTTTCATTTTTAGTTTTGAGCCTGCAAAGGGTAGAGCCTTGCTGGTTCTTGTGATGTCCTCAAGCCATATTTCCTACAGTCTTGATCCAAAGTACTTAGCTTATTTTTAACTCTAATATTTTCAGAAACCAAACTCTCCTCTGGCTCCAACTTTGCAGGCCCCAACTCTACCTGAGATTCCTTTTTAGCCTAACTTAAACTTTTAAAATCATTCAGCTCTGTCATCTACTCTTGATTCTCAGCATAAACCTGGCCCAACAATACCCATGCCACAGCTTGAATGTTGGGCTGCTTTCAAATTCCATCTGCCAGATTAGTTAGTCCACTACCTTTTAGTCTCCCACAAAGTCTCGACATAAGCAAAATACAGACAATTTTCTCCCAGAGCATAACACACATGCCCTGGAATCTAACTGCCGCTAGAGTCCTTGTTTCAAACTGACACCTCCTGAGCCTGTTTTCACCATCTGCATTTCTAATGACCTTCTGGTCTTCTGAGCTCTGACTAGAATCTTCCATCAAGCTCAGTTTATGGTACTCTAGAGCTTCTCCACCTGGTATCACAAAACCTTTCCAAACTCTTGTCATGAACTGTTTCCAAAAACTTTGAACCACATAGTTAGGTAACCATCACAGTAATGACCTGACTTCTCTGATACCCAAATCTACCTTAGTCATCTTCCTTGATGCTAGGACAAAATATCCAACAGAAGCAACTTCAAGGACAGGCTTATTTAGCTTATGTTTTATAAGTTTCAGACCTTGCATGGTTGGCAGCATGGTGGAAGGGCAAAGGAAAGCTGCTTATTTTACCATGGCCAGGAAGCAGGGAGAGTGAAGGTATGAGCTGGAAGGGATATATACCTATACAGGTCATATCCCTAGTGACATACCTCATCCGATAAAATCCACCACCTAACAGCAAACCAGCTATAACATCCCCACAATCTGAATCACCTTGCAAAAGCCCCACCTCTGAGTGTATGAGGCTTTTGAGGAATATCTGTATATAAACCATAATAATCATCAAAAGCCTTTATTTCCCTGTGGCAGAATTTTCTCAGAGCTGTGCTTTACTACTAAGACAAGGTCTCTTCCCTATCTTTACCTGGTGAAGGCTGGTGAAAAAGTACAAAGTATAGGTTGTCTTTTTATTCTTGCCAGGAGAGACAGAGACAGTAAACTCATTTACAGTCTCCATTTCTGTTAATCCTCTCTAGTCCCAAATTCTGTAAGTATATTTTTATATATTATATAAGGTACATTACTAAATTTTGGAATGGGTAGGTGGGGAAAAAAACAGAACAGGAGGCAGCAACGTAAACAATTTCCTGAATAATCTAGGATGTGCAAAAATCTACACCCAAATTACTATTATAGGGTCCTTTGTCTCTGATTCTGCCCTCCTATCTATCAATGGCATTATTCCCAGCATCTTTAACAGGCTATGTTTCTTTTCGACCATCCTCTATAAATTCAAAGCCCTCCCATCCTCAATCAAAACTCTAAGTATCCTTCTACCTTTTCTTATCACTTCACACCAATGTGGCCCTTTTTTCCTTACATTTCCTTACTGCCTGCATGCTCTTTTACCTGTAGCTTTGCTCGTATTTCCTCAATCACTTCCACAATGGTCTTTCTCTCATTTTGTCAGTTATTAACTGATTGCCTCTCCGTGCCAAATTTTTCTTTTACTGCCTTCACTGTTTCAGAAAATGAGTCTGGGCCTTTAAAACATTTTTCTTTTGCCAGCAGATATGAGATCAAAATCTGTTACTATAGTGGGCTGGAAAGAGGCTGCAGCAGGAAAGAGCTTTCTCTGCAGGTTTCTGGAGAGCCTGTACCTCCCTTCCCCTGTGCTGCTCAGGCTGTGAAATTTCCCTAACCTAGCAGTTTATAAGTAGAAGTGACTTTCCTGACAGAGTCTACTAGCAATATCTGGAGCTATCTTTCATTTTCACAAATGGGATGAATTACAAGCATAGAGTGATCAGTGATCAAGGATGCTGCTAAACATCCTACAGTACACTGAACATCTCTAACAACAAATAAGGATCTAGCCCTAAATATCAGTAAGGTTGAAAAACACTGCTCTAGTCCTAGGTTCCTACAAGGTACAGCCATTGATCTGTGTGCTTTCTTTTTTCAGCTCTCTACTCAGGCATCAGAGAACTACAGCCCCAGACGAGGTATTTTCTCCCCATTCTCTACCCTCACTCTCATGCACATGCTAGAAGCCCTGTCAGCCAGGCACCTAACCTTTGTCCCATGCAGTAGCCTCGAACTGCTCTGCTCTAAAACATACTCAATAATGTTCTAGGCTGCATGCATAGGGAGGTTCCTCTCTCACTTGCAATTCCAGCAGTACTTACTGTGGTGCTCTAATTCCCTTTGAACTCAACTACCAGCTTCAATTCACCTGTATCCCAAGGGTCACCCAACAGACACCAGGCCCAGGACCTGTAGCAGCAACCCAGGTCCCTCTGCATACTTTCACAACGGTCTTGGCTCACCTGAGGCTGCAGAAATGGTGCACCAGCATAAAGCTTAGACAACCCAGCACATATCTCTGCCATGTACTGGGCTACAATCATACCTTCAAAGAAGCTGAGCTCTAATTTCAATTTTATCCTTCATCAGGTACTTTTCCTCAGCTCTAGAGTCCCTTTTAGAGTTCTCTTTATACATTAACTTTATTGCTTTTCTCTTATTATAGCTTAATTATTTTTTATATTAAACTATTTCTTTGAGGACTTGGCTGAACCCTGGACATCTTCAGGAAGCCCAGTGAGTCTCTGTTGCACCTCCCTGAGCAGCGTGCAAGGCAGGCAAAACCCCAGGCACCCTCTGGGGCCTTCGTGGCTACTCACCACACCCATAGTGTGTCTTTGGGGGCTGGGCTGAACTGTGGACATCTTCAGGAAGCCCAGTGAGTCATTGCTGCACCTCCCTGACCAGCATGCAAAGCAGGGGAACACCAGGCACCCTCTGGAGCCTCAGTGGCTATTCACCACATCCACAGTGTGGTGGGTGGAAGCAGGGCTGGGCTGCATTCTGGACATCTTTAGGAACCCTGGGGAGCCATTCCAGTGCCTCCCCCACTAGTGTGTGAGGCATGTGAAGCTCTGGACAACTTCTGGGGCCTTGGTGGTCACTCCTAGAACAACCCACATAGCCCTGGGAGCTCAGCTAAAACCTGGAGAGTCAATGGCCTTGGGGAGTCCACCCTCACCACTCCTCTGCCAGTGTAGGAGGCAGGCTCTGTCCTGGACAATATTTAAAGCCTTGGTAAAGATGATTTGCATCCCCCCTACTCTTGTGGAAGCTGGGGCAAACCCCAGACAGCTTCAGGAACTCCAGCAAGCCTCCCCCGCCCTTTCCACACACATCTGTGAGCCAACTGAATACAACAATGTTTGGGAGCATTTGGAACTCCACCTTGACACCAATCACCAGCACAGGGGATGCACTGAGCACTGTGGATCTTCAGACACTCGCCCCGTCACTCAATGAGGCAGCGCTCTAGGAAACCTCTGGATCTTCAAAAATGACAAAGGAGGAAAATGCAATCCCAGACTTTCACAACACCCAAAACAAGTCCACGAAACATCAACACAGAAGAGCCTGGAAGTCATACACTGGAAATTTCTGAAATGATAGCAACTGAAATAAAGAAACAACACCATCAGGCCATAGCAGACATCAGATCAGAAATAATGTCTCAGATAAAAAAAGAAATGACAACAATAATGAAAGAAGTGTTCAGCATATCCAAAGATGACACTGATAAGAAAATAGAAGAGCATAAACGACTCATGGAAACCTTGAGTGAACAATATAGAAAAGAACTAGAATGTATGAAACAGATGCAAACAGATATCCAGGAAATTAAAAATTCCATTGAAAGCTGGAAAAATCACCTGAATGAAGCTGAAACTACACTTTCAGACCTTGAAGACAGCATTGCCACTAATGAATATGAAAGGAGGGATCTCTTAAAACAAGGAACCAGGAAATAACAATTCAAGAACTGTGAGACAAAGCAAAGAAAAACAATGTCAGATTAATAGGTATCAATGAAACAGCAAGTGTCAACACAAATGACATAAAGACTATTTGCAGAAATAGCAGAAAATTTCCCAGGCATGGAAAAGGAATCAGACATACAGGAAAATGAAGCATATAGAACTCCAGTTAATCATAACCAAAATAAATCTACACCCAGACATACAGTGATCAAGATCCCAGAAACTCAACAAAAGATCAGAATATTAAAAGCTCTTAGAGAAAAGAAACGGATCACCTATAAAGGAAAGCCCATCAGAATCACAACTGATTTCTCAACAAAAACCATCAAGGCAAGAAGAGCTTGGAGTGAAGTATTTCAGGTACTGAAAGAAAACAACTTCCAACCCAGATTGATGTATCCTGCAAAACTATCCTTCAATTTAAAGGAGAAATAAAATATTTTCATGATAAAGAACAACTGAAGAAATTCATGAGCATCAAACCAATACCATGAAGAGTACTAAGATATTCTAGAAAGAGATAAAACAGACCACAACTTTAAGAACAACACAAATGAACCACCAAGCAGAGCAAGCAATTAAACAGAGTGGAAAAAGGAGGATTCACAGCAGGAAAATAACATGACAAAGATATGCCAGTATATATCAGTTATAACCATCAATGTAAACGGTCTCAACGCACCAACCAAAAGAAGCAGACCAGCAGAGTGGATCAGGAAACAAAATCCAACTACATGCTGTATATAAGAAACACATTTAACTCAAAAGGAAATTCAGACTGAAAATTAAAAGATAGAAAACAATACTCCATGCGACAGGAACCCAGAAAAAAGCAGGTGTAGCTATTCTGTTTGCAGACATGAATTTCAAACCAAGAACAATCAAGAGATAAAGGTCACCACATACTTGTGAGAGTGAAGCTGAAAGAGGAAGAGATAACAATCATAAACATCTATGCATCAAATATAGGAGCACCTAACTATATAAGACAAATTTTAACGGATAAGAAAAATGAAATAAGCAGAAACATAATCGTAATAGGGAACTTTAATACACCATTATCACAAAAAGAGAGATCAACTAGAGAAAAAAATGGGAAAGAACTAACAGAACTTAACCAAACTTGTGAACAGATGGACTTGGTAGACCTTTACAGAGTGTTCCATCCAACAGCATCAGAATACACGTTCTTCTCAGCTGCACATGGGACATTCTTTAAAATAGACCATATATTAGTACACAGAACATGTTTAAGCAAATCCAAAGGAACTGAAATTATCCCATGTATACTATCAGGCCACAGTGCAATGAAATTGGAAATTAATGACAAAAAACATAAAAACTCCATAAACAGCTGGAAATTAAATAACAACTTCCTGAACAACCAATGGATCACAGATGAAATCAAAGTTGAAATTAAACACTAATTACAATCAAATGAAAATGTACATACAACCTACAGGAACCTGTGAGATTCAATGAAAGCAGTCCTCAAGAGGGAAATTTATAGCAGTGAATTTCTACCTCAGGAAAACAGAACAAGCACAAATAAACAATCTTATGCTGCACCTCAAGATCCTTGAAAAAGAAGAGCAAGTCAAACCCAGAACCCAAAGAAGACAAGAAATTATAAAATTAAAGGTGGAAATTAATGCCATGGACACTAAAAATAAATACAAAGAATTAATGCATCGAAGAGCTGGTTCTTTGAAAGAATAAATAAAATAGATAAACACCTAGTCAACCTTATCAAAAAAGGAAAGAAAAAACTGAAATACATACAATAAGGAATGAAAGGGGTGAAATCACTACAGATCCTGAAGAAATTCAGAAGATTACCAATACCTACTTTGAAAATCTTTACTCTCATAGGTTGGAAAACACAGAGGAAATGGACAGATTTCTAGATGCATATGAATTACCAAAGCTGAATGAAGAGGATATAAAAATCCTGAATAACTCAAGATCAGCCAGTGAAATTGAGAATGTAATAAAAAACTTGCCAATGAAGAAAAGCCCAGGTCCTGATGGATTCATAGCTAAATTTTACAAGAAATTTAGAGATTTAACAAATTCTACTCAAACTCTTTAATGAAACTGAAAGGGAAGGAATTCTCCCCAACTCATTCCTGGAGGCAAGTATTATCCTGATACCCAAACCAGAGAAAGACCCAACCAAAAAAGAGAACTACAGACCAGTCTCCCTAATGAATATAGATGCAAAAATTCTCAATAAAATACTAGCAAACAGAATACAACAAATCATCAAGATTATACACCATGACCAAGTGGGACTCATATCAGGAATGCAGAGATGGTTTAATATATGCAAATCAATGTAATACATCATGTCAATACAGCCAAAGACAAAAATCACATGATCATCTCCATTGATGCAGAAAAAGCCTTCGATAAAGTCCAACACTCATTCATGATAAAAATCCTACAGAAAATAGGGATAAATGGCCTTTACCTCAAGCTGATCAAAGCCATCTATGATAAACCAATGGCTAACATGACACTAAATGGTCAAAAATTGAAAGCTTCACTTTAAAATCAGGAACAAGACAAGGATGTGCACTGTCACCACTTCTCTTCAATATAGTTCTGGAAATATTAGCTAGAGCAATTAGACAAGAGAGAGAAATAAAACGAGTAAGTATAGGAAAGGAAGAAGTGAAATTATCATTATTCGCAGATATGATGCTTGACATAGAAGACCCCAAAAACTCCACCAAAAGGCTTATGGATTTAATAACCAAATTCAGTACCGTAGCTGGATAAAAAGTTAACACCCCAAAATCAATAGCATCCCTGTACACAGACTGAGAGAGAAATGAGGGAAACCATACCTTTCACAATAGCATCTAAAAAGATAAAATACTCAGGAATCAATCTAACAAAAGAAGTAAATGATCTACATAATGAAAATTATAGGGCTCTGAAAAAAGAGACCCAAGAGGATATCAGAAAATGGAAAGATATTCCTTGCTCATGGATAGGAAGAACCAACATTGTGAAAAAGGCCATACTCCCAAAATTGTTGTACAGATTCAATGCAATCCCAATTAAAATACCATTAGTATATCTCACAGATCTAGAGAAAACATTCTTAAAGTTCATCTGGAACAAGAAGAGGCCTAAAATAGCAAAAGCTGGGAAACAAAGGAAAGGTAGGAGGCATCACAATTCCTGACTTGAAATTATATTACAATGCTACCGTGATAAAATCAGCATGGTAGTGGTACAAAAACAGACCTGAAGATCAATGGAACAGATTAGAAGATACAGATACAACTATAAGCACACTCAGTTACCTTATCTTTCACGAAAGGGCCAAACATGTTCACTGGAAGAAAGACAGCCTCTTTAATAAATGGTGCTGGAAAAACTGGCTTTCCACATGCCGAAGACTAAAACTAGACCCATGTCTTTCACTATGCACTAAATTAAAGTCAAAATGGATCAAGATCTAAATATTAAAACAGAAACACTACATTTATTGAAGGGAAAGTAGGTAAAAATCTTTATGACATTGGGGTATGCACAGTTCATGAACAAAAACCAAATTGCATGGGAAATACTTCCAAGAATCAACAATTAGGATCTCGTCTTACTGAAACATTTTTGCACATCTAAAGAAATCACCAATAGAGTAAAAAGAAAACGATGAATTGGGAAAAAAGTTTAGCCAACTTTTCCTCAGACAAAGGACTTCTATCTAGGACATATAAAGAATTAAAAAAAAATCATGCTCCTCAAATTCAAAGACCCAATCCAAAAATGGGCATCTGAGATGAATACACACTTCTCAAATGAATAAATACTAATGGTGAATAAATCCACGAAAAAATATTCAACATCATTAGTCATTCGAGGAATGCAAATTAAAACAACACTGAGATTCCATCTCACCCCAGAAAGAATGGCTATCATTAAATCAACCAATAACAAATGCTGGAGAGGCTGTGGGGAGAAAAGAAGCCTACTCCACTGCTGGTGGGAGCATAGGTTGGTGGAACCACTGTGGAAATCAGTTTGGAGATTCCTCACAAAACTAGGATTGAAGTCCCATTTAAGCCAGCTAGTCCCCTTCTGGGTATTTCCCCAGAAGAATTAAAGACATCATACCACAGTGATATATGTGCACCCATGTTTATAGCAGCACAGTTTTTTATAGCTAAATCTTGGAAGCAACCCAGATGCCCATCCACTGAGAAATGGATAAAAAGATGTGGTATTTTTATGCAATGGAGTATTGCTCAGCTACAAAAAAAGATACTCTCAAGGCTTTTGTAAGCAAATGGATGCAACTAGAGACTATACTCGTAAGTGAAATATATCAGACCCAGATGTATAAACATCATATTGTGTCCTTGGTGTAGGAATCTAAAGAATAAGTAAAGCTCAAAACGTACAATAGATGATAGAAAAGGGGAAGAAATTGCTCAAAGGAAGGAATGACTGGGATGAGGGAAAGAAGAAGAAAGAAGGAAGGCAAAATATAATTAATGCTTAAAGTTTTTTATGTTCTGATCAATTTTGCATGCTTGTGTCTGGTAATCTGGGCAGCTGATTTGAAGGTAACAATATGCAATGTAATTACCATGGTGAATTCCTACCATCTTGTCCAGTGAAACTATTTTATTTAATAATTTTCTCATTCTCTTTAATGGTTTGAATGATGTTCCATTCTTATATCTGATCATCTGAGCAATGTAGTTGAGGATAGTGATATGTAATATAACAACCACTGTTAATTCATATTATTTTGTCTTGAAAGCCTGCATCACTGTAAATGTTCTTGCTTTGGTATGTTTATGTTTGTGATACTGGTTTGCTGCTATTGTTCAATTTTTTTGTTTGTGTGTCATTTACTACTCTCTTTAAAATAATAAAAGAAAAACTGACCATTTAAATTACTGTGTGGCTTTCTCTCCTCTGATTTGATCCAGAATGACATACTTGCTTTACAAATCTTTCCTTGAGCATAACAGGTAAAGAGAGCAACAAGGCTGGTGCTCTAAGTTGGTTATAGTTTATCCATATACTTTCTAACATTGCTAACATATTACTTCTCTAGTCTTATTTTCTGTTGCTCTGTGTTTATTATTTTTATTGTCATTTTAGGGAATTTTGGGAAAGAATGAAATATATTCTGATCTCCATGCTTAACTCTAAGTCCTAAGCTGATTTTTCTTCAATATGAATATTAAGAAAAATGAAAAATGAAAAATTTTCACTTAAAAGAGTAGAAACCACTCTTGACTTAAAAATATATTGACTAAATAAAAGTATCACCACTTGATGGATTTTTAGTTCACTAATAAATGTCACTAAAGCCTCTAGTTTCCAAAACTATTACACAGTATATTTATAAAGGTCTTCAGACATTTATAATATCTTAGGAACAATATTAGATGGAACTGTACATACACTATTGATTTAGAATGCTTACTTTGAAGATACTGGCCACACTGAACACTTTCAACAAAGGGGAATTCAAAATTATTAAATACATTTAACTCATAAATACTGAACTTCAAGTAAATGACATCTTGAGAATTTTGATTAGCCATAAAAATGAATGCAAATTCAAGTAGATATGGAACTCAAGCAGTCCATAAAAACTGAAAAAAAAGTAAACACAATTCTAAAATATCTCAAATAAAATATAACTGAGATCCATCCAGTTAACCTATATATTTCCAAAGCATCTTTCATTTTCTTCAACTCTTGTGTTTCTGACTCCCATGTATCCATGTAAAGGAAGCAAAGGAAAACCTGAGGTGTGAGAATCCACCCTCTTCCTTACCTAAGAATCCAACATGAGAATCCAATGTAATTCACTTCCGCAAGAGTGTCCAGTGTTGAGTGTCAAGAACAAATGTGGTGCAAGTATATATTGCAAGAGTGATGGCTCCACCTTTAGCCTCAGCCTATAAGTGACACTAAATGAAATTAGTTTGATAAGAGTCAAGATCTAGGCCAGATAAATAGCAAGTGTACATTAATTGCGCAATTTAGCAAACCTGTTTTCATAAATACAGGCATTAATCACATTCATTATTGGTTTCCTAATTTTATGTAATTTTTTTCAGTTAGATCTATACATATCTCAATATTTAAGGCAGAAAAATCAGCACTTGATTAGAATACAGTACATCTTGAGATTCAAATGAATAGTTTACAATATAAATTTGTATGTATTATAAAGTCTTTATGATATAGTTAGTCAATGAGAATAAGGCTGAACTGATGAATAAAAATATCTTAAGTGGAGTTATAAGTGTATCTCATTCAGTTTCAGCATCCAAATAATATCTGTATTTTACTTCAGCTACTCAGTAAGAATTCTGTTTTTTCCATGTAGGAACTGTTGATGGTAAATTTTTCAAAAGCTTGCTTTGCAATGTTGGAACTTCGATCAAATTATATTAAACTTGAAAAAAGTGGTAAGATAGTTTTCTTTAAAAAATAAAGGATGAACAAAGCTAATAATAAGGTGTATTATTTCTCATATGTATAAGGTAACTGTAGACTGCAATGTCACATCGCAACACAGAGCGCAGCAACTCTTTTTTGGTTCTGAGCCTTGAATGGCAATTAGCTTGTGGTATTCTGGGTACAAGTATCAGACGTTTTTATAAAATATTTGGCATTTACACATGTACAGATTAAAATTTTCATGGCTTGTGGCAGAGATACAACTATTTGTAACTAAAACCAAAACACAACATATGTATATATGCAAAAAAGTCAACAGAAGCTCTATTTCAAGTTTTTTTGAACATGCTAATTACCTACATATATTAAATGTTTAGCACATAAGTAACAATGAAGTCTAGAAGTTGTTTTTAGAGGATTTTTCTTAGTTTAAAACATATACTAAAATTAAGTATGAATCTATTTTACCAAGAGCAGATTAGCTTGCTTTCAATTTATCATCATTGAGAACAATTAGAGAAGCCACAGAAATTATTTATAATATACTCAGCTGTAAAGCCATCAGTTGAGGAGGACGAGGCAGGAGGACTGTATGTTCAAGCCCAGTCTGAGCAATGCACTAAGACTGTCTCAAAATAATAATTTAAAAAGGACTGAGATTTAGCTCAGTCTGAAAAAAGTACAGAGAAATATCAATGAAACAAAAAGCTGGTTCTTTTTATCAATTAACCCAACTATCACCAAAGAAAGGTAAAAAGAGAGCAGGTTACTAATATCAAAACTGAAGTCCGGGTTAGCACTAAAGACCCTACAGAATACTATTACTCTGATACCCAAATCAGACAGTGCAAAAAAGAAACCTATACTCCCCACCTCTCATAGCTATACCTTAACAAAATATGAGTAAACAGAACTCAGCAATGTATAAAAAGAATTATATGCCACAATTAAGTGAAATGTATTCCAGGTATTTTCAGCAAAAGAAAGCAATCAATATAATTCACCATAATTCAACAAACTAAAGAAGTACTGTCTGCAGGCCATAGTACCACATATCTGAAATCCCAGCACTTGAGGAGGAGGTTGAGGTAGGAGGACTGCCATAAGTTTGAGGCCAGCTTGGGCTACACAGTGAGACCCTGTCTCAACAAACAAACAAACAAACAAACAAGGCCCTGTCAATTGAATAAACATACACTTAACTATAGAAATAGAAATTTAACCCACAGAAACAAAAATCTTTGTTCACTCAAAAATTTTCTTATGAAATAGGTTCACGGCAGCTCTATTCAGCAGAGTTCCAAATCAAGCACAATTCAATTGTCTTTCAGCGAGTGGTTCAACAAGCATAGGGTCACCCATTCCACAGAATACTACTCAGCGATGAAAAAAGAACAGATGACTGATACACACAACTGAGATGGATCGCAAAGGAATTAAGCTGAGTTAGAAAAGGTAATCTCAAAAAGTTACACATTGTTGATTCTAGTTATACAACTTTTTTCTTGAATAGGGATGGAACCTAGAGCCTTTGCACTGAGTTATAATCTGAGCCCATTTTTTATCTAGATTCAGGATCTCACTAAGTTGCTTAGTTGACCCTTCTAGGCTCATATACAGTTTTCTTGAAATGACAGGATGATAGAGGCAGACAGATTGATGTTTCCCAAGAGTCAGACTTGGAGATGGGACAAGATGGCTACGCTGCTAAAGCAGCAGCGTAATAAAGTCTGGGTCTGGACTGAACTGGAGAGCACGAGAAGCTACACTCGGGATGAAGTCGCATGGAGCTGTGCATACACAGACGAACGCTTGCAAAATTGAAATCTCAACCGTCTCTCTTGATTGGATCAATGTCATTTCCCTGGTTTGAATACTGCACTACTGTTATTCAAGATGTTACTACTGGAGGAAGCCGGCTGACAGGAGCTTGGAGATCTCTCTCTCTGCAGTTTTTCTTTCAAACTTTCTATAAATCTACAATTTCAGAAACAAAAAGTTTTTAAAAAGAACAAAAATCTCTAATTATACATACATTTATTTAATTGCGATTTGTGTAAGTGGTAGGAAAGTGGGAAAATCTGGAGTCTGCCAAACAGTGCCACATGAATTTCAAAACATAACTGCAAGTGAGCATGTACAGTACATGCCTACAGAGTATTTCATACATTCTCTCATCATTTCTATGCATCTCATCTTTCTTCAGAATAACATGCCATGGAAACAACTGTTCCATGTATCTGGATGATGTCACCACTGGCAACAAAACCTTTTGGACAGTTCTTCACTTGCAAAGCATATTCTCACCCTTTCTCATCCGACCTGAACAAGTAGGCAGTACTACAATAAACAGAATAAGATATTGAAGACCAAAGTTTCTAAATACTTTTTGTTCGAAGTCATAGACTTTAAACGGAAAAGTCAACTCTACAGTTTTCAGACTCCTATTCCATTATTTTCCAGTCCTATTACTGTACTTAAAAGTTTCATATAGAATTTAGGAATTAAAAAAAAAACCAAACTGCATAACGTTTCCAGTACATATAAGTATGATGTATGTCACACTGTGATTATGCAGTCAAATGCTCTACCACTGAGCTATACCCCCTACACTGTGATTACGTACAATCTTCTAAGCTCCTACTAGGTAAATGAACACAAGACCAACCATTTCCCCACGTTTAGAACTTTTTACAAGCTTTACATTTCCTCTGATGTTGCTGTCTGAATTCTTCTCAGTCTGTGCAACTGGGTGAGAAAATCACACTTATGTACACGATGAATATAAAATGTATCCCTGATGAGGAAATACAAAAAATACAACACCCATTACACTCCTGATGAACTTGCCGCATTAATTTACTTGAAAAATACAACTCTTCCTTTAACTCCTTTGCTGGCTCTAAGGCACCAATTATTGCATCAAACTATTGTAATCACACACACACACACACAAAAAATAGTTTTTAATGTGCCAGAAAGCAGCTTTCAGCCTCTGGAGATCAAAGCCAAGAATTTCAGGAGTTGTACAAAGATGTCTATTGCACATTAAATACACTTATTAAAGTCATATGTTGATTTCCTTTTGCTTGAGGTACGCTTAGAGAAGACTCTGAAATTACTTAGCCCTAAATATATTATAACAACACTAAAAGTGAAAAAATGCTAAAAGAAAGATCTTTTATCTAGAAAAAAAGGAAGCCACTCAGTCTGAAGGTAGAAAACACAAAACGTCAAAATGTTAAAATGTGAAATTTTAGGGAAGCACAATGTTACAGTGTGGAATTTTAGGGAAATTTCTGCTTTAGCGGAGGAGTGGACACGCGAGGCCTTTAGGCCTTTCATTTTATTTTAAGAATAAAAGAAAACATTAACAGACAGACATCCATTTAAAAAATAGAACAATACAAACAATACAGAGTTACAGACAAAGTGATAGGAAATTAACAATGGTTGTTATATTACTATTGATCTCTTCAAAGTGGTTTCTGAGGAAAACAATTAGAGACATGCAATAAGATCAAACCAAATCGTTAACTGTTCCAGGCCTTTCACTTCTGGTGGAATAATGGGAAAACAGCCAACAGTAGACATCAGAGACACCTACATTTTTGTGTGCGTTTTCCTTTTAAACCAGTCTTTGTGAATAAAGAATGGAGATTCTTCCAAAATTTTCTGGGTCTCTTTTGTTACATCACTGTCCTCCAAGAAATATGCTGTCAGAACTAAGAGTGTGGAACGTGGTTGCTCACGCCTGTAATCCCAGCACTTGGAGAGGGAAGGCAGAAGAATCACCGAGAGTTCGAGGCCGGCCTGGGGTACATAACGAGTTCAGGGCCAGCCGGAATTACAGAGCGGGACCTTGTCTCAGAAAACAAAACAAGACCACCAAAACAACAATAAAAACAAAACCAGAAAGGGTGAGAACTGTGGTTCACACGATGGGCTAAAAATTGTCCTGGTGTTAAGCAGGGGCTTGCGTGCAGTAACTACCGGGCTTGTGAGGGAAGAAGCAAATTCACGAAACTGAAACTCTGAGTGACGTGTTGCGACCGCACCGGCTCGAGGGGAAAGCTCCCCGGGGGCTCAGGCCCGGCGCCGCGTCCCATTGGGACGCCCCAGGCCACCGCAGCCCGCTCACGCGGTTCTCCAGCCCAGCACCTGGGAGCCACGAACTGTGGTATCACCGTTATCTCTACGCTGCGGGCCGCCTGGAAGAAGCCACGGAGCCTCAGGGGCTCCTGCGTGCTCCCTTCCCATCCTTTCTCCGCAAAGTCACCCACACACAGCAAGCCACCCTCACCTGCCCTCTCTCAGGGTGCTCCACTCCAGCCAGCTCCGGAGCAGCAGCGCGCAAAGAAGGAAGTCCCACCTCCCCGTGACGACACTGCGCCGCGCCCTTCGCTACTTCCCGGAAACGGGCGCTGTTGTTAGGGCGCGCAACGCAGCCAGCAGTTTGGCGCAGGAGGGACGTTGCAGATTTAACTTTGAGGCCGGTCATCCAGCTCCCCAGAGAAAGTCTGGAAGGGACAGGGATGTTTACTTCTCTTTATTTGAATTTTATCCGCCTCTTCTTGTCAGGCATCTTTGTTGTACTCCTACCTTTCTTTTGCTAGGTTTTCCCTTCCACCACACGCTGCGTCCCTTCTTTTCCTGACATACAGAGGAAACTTGACTGTCAGCTGACCTTGCTTATTGCTTAAGGATAATGTAAGACCGTCTGTTCCAGATATACTTTGAGCTCACCACACCCAAACTCCTTGAAGTCAAAGCTTACTTTAACGTTTCCTTAACCTCCAATAAAGTGGGTGATCAGCACACATCTGCCCAAACTTGCACTGTAGTGACTATGACAGTTGTTAGGGCCGGGGAGAGGAGCAGACAAGTAGACCAACAAATCGTCAGCGATTCTCCCCCACGAGTGGAAAAGAAGTTTTGCTCCTTTTGTATTCAACATCTCCATGACAGGCACAATTACCCAGCTAGTGGTTGAAAGTAGACTAATCCCTCTTCATTGCTTTTCCTTTTTGGTCATGACGTTCTGCTTCCTAAATCCAATGGGAAACAATGAGTTTAGAAAAAGCCACTAACTGCGTTAAGAACTTTTCATGATTTAGCTCATTATTAATCTTTACAGCAATTCCATAAAGTCAGGATTAACAAGTGACCTTAGAGTCTGGAAACATAAACAAGTATATAAAATAAATAACTAATTACATCGTAATGATATCCCAGGGTATGTTCAAGGTGGTGTTCTTCCTTACTACTAAATATGTGGTTCATTAACGTAGCATTTCTTTCCTTGCATCAAGTGATGTATGTCTGACGCCATCAATCCTGAGATTAATCTCCTGACAGGAGATTAAGGCTGTGACAGACAAGCCAAACAACTGGGTGAAATGGTCATAGGTCATAAAAACCCAGAGGACATGCAGAGCATAGGACCCAAGATGACTCCAAGGCTCCTGAGGACTGCACTGTACACGGATACAATCAGAAAGCGGTATTTTCAATCTTTCATTTGAATCTGGGACTGTTTGCAGGGCCAATCAGAAAAGCACTGTTTTCAATTCTTTATTTATATGTGGCATGAAGTCAAGTGAATCTTTCCATGGGACAATTTAAATCTAGCATCAGCCCAAACAGGGTTTTGGTAGGACAACTGTCCCAATGCTTATTTCCATGGGGGAGAAGCCAATCCAGGAATTTTGAATACAAAAGACCCCTTTCTCTTATCCTGGAGCCACTGGTGAGTCTGTTCACCAGCCCACTCCATCTCTGTAGAGAATACCTTTGTTCTGCCTTCAATAAGGGTATATTTTCACGGTTTTATCTGTGTGTATCATCAAATTTCTTGTTCAGGATACCAGAGAATACGGGACCCTTCATCCAGTGACAAGCCTGTCCTAGAGGGAATAAACCAGAGGTTCAATCTTTAAAAACAACATCGTTGTGAGACCCTAGAAAACACCTACCCCTTCCTTCTTTCATCTTTGTCCTCCATATGTTTAAATCTGCGTTTAAGTGACTCCTCTCAGAGCTTTTGATCTCCCAGTCCAAGGCAGGAATGCACCCAGACCTCAGTACAAAACAGAAATGGCAGCTGAAAAACATTTGGGAATTGAGGCCAAATTCTCTCCCACCTCTTTACTTCTTCCTGGGCATACGTTTCATCATTCTTTGATTCACAGGCTACATTAGAGAGTATGCTGATGCCTTGTGCAATTTATGTTACTGCACCGTATTTAATTGGTGCTTTTTAAATAGTTTCTATTTTATACCTTGTAAATACGTTAGGACTGAACTTGCCTTATGGTTGTGTGGTTGGGGGAAACGAGAGGTGGAGGGAATGTGAGAACTTCCACCCAGTGAATCATATGGGAAAATGTTGGGTCATTTTGAAGCTGAGCAGTTGATGACATAGGTGATTTCCTCTGAAACTTCACATATTCCTTTGCAAGGTGATGACAGCATTCAGGATGATGTCTGTACAAATAGCCTGTATCCTTGAGTAGCTATTGCTGCTTAGAGTCTACTCGCTATCCTGCAATGAACACGTATCTTGAAAGAACTGAACTTTGTTAAATATTTGTGAGAGTTTTGCTGTTATGTGTTAATAACACAGCCTATCTAGATTGATACAGAAGGACAGTCACACAGGTATTCTTTTTTCTCACTCTTTTAATTTTAATTCCAAATACCCAGAAAATTTCTTACTGGCTCAGTTTGGGTCTAGTGTCCAGCAGTTGTTCAGTTATCAGTGACAAATGTTATTGGTCAGATTGGCCCTCTGTGAACAGGATGAGGAGACCATAGTGAATGAGGCATATGTTTCACAAAATTACCTATCAGAAGCACAACTGGCCATAACATTAGGCCATTGTATCCTGGTTTTTATTAATGCACAATAGTTATATATAAGTGTGAGTTTATTTTGTATATGATATACCATGATAATTTCCACCCCCATCAGCCCTTTTCTCCTTTCCTTTCTCCTCTCCCTTACTTCTTCTTCTGTAGTACTCTTTCTTCTACTTTCCTGTGATCCTTTTCTTTCCTCTTTTTTTAGATTCTACATATAACAAAAACGTGAAATTTTGACTTTTGGAGACTGCCTTATTTTACAAAACACTACAGATCTCCAGTTCTATCAATTTTCCCGTACATGACATTATTTCATTGTTCTTTATGGCTGAATAGTTCTCTATGTATACTGATTTTAAATGACACACTTTTTATCTTTTGTATAAAAATAGTAGACTCTCATCACTCATTCATTTTTTTATTGACTACTCATTACATTCCAAATATTATTCCAGGCTGGAGATACAAAAGCACCCCAAAGAAAAAAGTCATTGATTTCACAGACATACACTAAACAAATAAGATATATATGTATGTAATGTCAGTGTAAGAAGAACTAAAAGTCAAGTTTAGTGATAGCGAGAAGTCTTCATTTTCTACTGCTCAGCAAGTTACCAAAAACTTAGCAGCCTAAAACAGTAGACATTTACTAGCTCACACAATTTCTAAGGGCCAGGAAACCAAGAGTTGTCTAATTATGAGAGATTTGGAGATCCCAAGGCAGTGCGCCTTAGGAACCAGTGTAATGGGTTACATATCAGAAAGGGAGGAAAATGACCTATTGTAGAGTGGAGAAACGCAGCAGTGTCCCTGGACATGAAAGGATTTCAGAAGACTGTCAGCCATATACAGCACTTACAGGGAGCAAATTGCAGTGGATAACATGGAACGTTCCAGAATTTCATGAGCAACATCAGTGAAGAGATAAAAGGGTTGCATTTGTGGTACTGCCAAGATCAGCTGTGTAGGGGCCTTTGAGGATGATTAAGAACTGCCATAATTGGTGGAGTCCCTTTAAAAGAGATGAAGGAGTAGTTGGGGATACTTTGCAAAAAGACTGAAGGTCATATAATAGCAATGCAAATGAGACAGACAAATGGATAATACCTGGGACTCTGTGGCAAAAAAGGATTTTGGTGGGTGCTAGGAGAACATTGGAAGGACTTGTGTTTTCCTCTTCCTTATTATTCTATTATGGGGAAACTAGGAATTGTTGGGTAAGAGATTCTTTAAATTAGATTATGCAGACTGGTGATACTATAAAACAGAAACAAAAGAGAGAAAGAACAAAAAAGAGCCAAGAGATAAAACAATTAAGAATGTTTTATGTGTAACAGCTAAGATCTCTATTCAATTTATATTCTAGAGATAATTCTAAATGCTTTTAAATGTATGCTTCTTTAGAAGAATGTCACTGATGTTCCACTGAGATCCACATGAATTCTTTCTGCAAACATTTTAGGTCAAAGAAGCAGATCCACATAATATTTTATCTAAAGCAAAAATTTAAACTCAACACGTCTTCTTTTAATGCACAGAATTGTACTATTCTAATGTTAATCTATGGAGAATACAAAAGATACCTTAAAATTGCCAAGCATAGTGGTGCATGCCTGTACCCAGAACTCAGGAGGTGGAGGCAGGATTGCTATCAGTTCAAGGCAAGCCTGGGCTACATAGTGAGTTCAAGGTGAGCCTGAACTACATCGAGAGACCTATCTCAAAATAAAACAAAAAATATCTGAAAATAGACAAAACCATATCTAACTCCCATATTACAGCTGAGCTGTTCTTTCTTGCATTAAATAATGCAGTGAGCCAGACAGATATTTGGGCCTAAAACCCAGCAAACTTGATGTGTGAGACTTGAAGATTTTTTTGTAAACGTCTGTCAACACTTTGTAAAGCCTGCATTGAAGCATTTGGCTTACAAAAATGATAAAGAGAAGACAATCTGGCAAACATCATGTTAGATGTTCTTCCCATCGAAAACTGTATGTATATGTATATATGCATATATATGTTATGCATATATACCAGAGACTAAATGTTTTTAAGGCTTTCAAGATAATTCATATAGATAGTATAACTCCAAATGTTTTTTTAATCCGTGCTATGATCCATTAGTCCCCCTTAATGAAACCACACCATTAAGAAGCTTTTAGTGGCAGGGTGGAGAAGAGTGAGGATAAGAAAAATATGGGAGATGTAGTTCAACTGTCTCCACAAATTAACAACAAAGTAGAGATTGGGACTAGCTACAGATAAATACCTCCTTAGAGTACGATACGTTCCCATTTTATTGGATTCCTCAGAAACTAATTGTTCCATTCTACAAGATTTTGTGAGCTAATAATGCTGCTACAGGACTTTTACAGATAATTCCTTTTTATTCTTTTAATGGAGACTTTATATTCCCCAGTAAAATAAGAATAGCATTTTTCACAGATCAAAATACCTTGCTATATTATCCATCTATTCAATGTGGTTGAGTAAGTAATGGCTCTGTAAAGATGTCCCTGTCCTAACTTGCATGCTACATTACATGACACTAAGAATACTGCACAAATTATTAACATGTATTAAGGGTCTGGAGGTGGTGATATTATCTTGGATTATTCAGATGGGATCAGTGTAATTACAAACATCTATAGAACAGAGAGAAAGGCCAGAATCACAGCAGATAGTGTGACGTAAGCAGGGGAGAGAAGGAGATAGGATGGTGGAGGGTTCATGGTCAGAGATGGGATTGGAGCATCTTGGGCTATGACTTGAAGGTGAGATAAGGCACCACCA
Organism: Dinomys branickii; assembly: GCA_004027595.1. Taxonomy (NCBI): domain Eukaryota; kingdom Metazoa; phylum Chordata; class Mammalia; order Rodentia; family Dinomyidae; genus Dinomys; species Dinomys branickii. The sequence goes on from PVLD010011493.1 coordinate 61,070, forward strand.
TCCAGGGAATGTACGTAGTTAATTGCTGGAAAAAGCAAGACAGACGAATTCTCTTTAAGAGCTTCCAGAAAGATCACAGGATCGCCAACACCTTGATTTTAGCCCATTGAAACTGATTTTGAGGTTCTGGCCTCCCAAGCGGTAAGAGAGCACATTGGTGTTGTACTAAGCCACTAAATTTGTAGTGCTTTGTTATAGCAGCATAAGAAACTAATATATCAAATAAATGAAGGCACACACTATTTTTATTTTGAAAATTATTGAATGATACTTTCCAAGTAGATTTCAAGCTTCAGAGTATTAGCTGTTGCCAAAAAGAATTACGCTTTCTCTGTTACACTTTTGGTTTCAAAATATATAAAATTTTCTGAAATGTCATGATTCAGTGAAGACAGGTTGACCAGTTTCAACTCTATACAATTAAGACAAAGGTTACATTCACCTCAAATATTTTCCTAGAGTTATGTACAGTTTCTACTCCAGAATTGCTCTTAGTCTTTCACACATACTTTAATGTACTTTACCAAACCTTTCTGCCTGAAATATCATTCCCTTCCCTGACAGTCACTCACATATTACTGTCTTTAGTGTTTTAAGCTGACTTACATTTCTGGGTTCTTGAAAAACTTTGAATGTATCTATAGTCCAAAACTATACATCTATGCTGCATTCACATGATGAGCTTGGCTTGTTTGCTGGAAAATATAAAACCAAATGACAGACATCATATTATTTTAAATTCTTTAGTATAAATCTCTAACAGATAAAAATTTTGAAATAGTGCCAGAAAATTAGCAATAGCTCTTTAATATTTTCTAATATCCAGTGTATATTCAGTCTCCTGATTCTAACCTGGGGATCTAGGTAACAACATATGTTTGAGTTTTACTATTGGCCGACCTTAATGCTGTCATTTAAGCTCAGTGCACAATCTCTGATCAGTATAGAGCTTTAGATAGTATCTAGTATTGCAAGAACAAGATTTAAAACAGAATAGATGTATAAGACCATCTTCTGTTGCTATAACAAATTCCTGTGACTGGTCATTTTATGAAGAAGAGAGATTATTCAGATCACAGTTTTGGAAGCTGCCAGTCCATGTTCTGAGACTCATCTGTTCAGCTTCTAGTGAAGCCCCATTTCCCCCTGCTACATCATGACATGGCAGAGGAGGAGATAGGGAAATAGCTGCTCATATAAAGGACAGATGCATGGGGACAACCTCACCTTATGACATCCCACTTTCTTGCCAACTTATCCAGGTCCAGTGAGAACTACATGACTTTCCTCCAAGGGCAGTGCTCCTGTGATCTAATAACCTTGCCTCTGGTGCTTGCCTCTGCCTCCTCTATTCAAGGTTCCATAACTTCTCAACATGACCACACTGAAGAGCAAAGCCCTGGCACCTGAACTCGGGGGGGGGGCACAAACCACATCCAAATCACTGTAATAGAAAACAAAATTTCAGCCATGAGCACGGTATGATTTATTAAATGTTGCACTCACACCAGTTCATAGCTTTCTGGGGACAATATCCATCTGTCCCATCAGTGGTCTCTGAAGAACATCTCCAAAGCTGTTATTGGTGTAGTAGCCTTCTGGGGGTAGAAGTAAGATTCTCCTGATGGGTTTGTCTTTTGAGGGTTATATACCATAGGTCAATGATTAAACCCAGTGAAGCCTGATAAACTGACATGCACTTTCCACTTCCAGTGTTTCTTTGTGTGGTAAAGAACTTCAGTTGCTATAACATTCCTGGTCTCTGTCCCTTTCTCCTTCTGCCCCAGGGAAAGTAGAGAAACTTGCCTGACATGTAAAGTTTGGCAGAATAAGCTATGAATGGTTAAGTTATGTGTTTTCTTCTTGTTGGAGCCAGCTTCCCATAGGGAGCAGGAGGTCTTTGCCTTTCCATGATGTAAGAGTAACCTGGACAATTTTCTGCCTGAGCAGAGCACTTCCTGTGGCTTTTTGGGTAAGTCTGTCTAATCCTGCAGCTCACTCAGCAAGCCTTTGGACTTTCATTCTAGCTATGGACCCTAGTGGCTATGGACCCTTGATCAGAAATGAGGATGATGTTTTGAACTTCATGTACTTTATCCCTAGTCTTATTTCTCAGTTATTTCTAGAACCCAGATGGGAATGATGGATATTATTCTGGGGATCTCCTCAAAGACATAAAAGAAAAATCAAAATGTTACTCTATCTCATACATGATTTTTATACTGGTATTCTGATATTGGATTCATTTGTGACTTTCTTCTGAAGTTTTGGCACCAGAAATACACTAGATTTATTAAAATAATTTAGATGTTTTTCTTTTTAAATTTTTTATGCTTTGGAAAATTTAAATAGTATTGGAACTGTTGATAATTTATGTTTTAATCATTGTTTTAATTCAGGATCTCAGATGTGTTTGCTTTGAGTTGAATAGAGTAATCACTTATGAATCCTTAAATCTCCTCTGTTGTATTTGTGCTTACTTCATTATTATTTAAAATTTTTGTATTTTTTGCTGTCTCCCTTTTCTCCACTTGATCAGATAACCTAATGGTTTATAGTTATGTATCTTTAAGGTTTTTCTTTACTGGAAGCAATGCTTATATTTTTATCTTAGTTCTACAAGCATCTCCTTTAAAATTCTTTATTGAATGCTTTTCTATTTAATATTTTCTCCTCTGTTTTGGGGGTTATTTTGGTTCTTATTTATGAATATAAATTTTCCTGCTATGAATTTCTTTGAGTTTTGGGTTGTTTATATCCTGTGTTTCTGATGCAATGATGAGTAGGCAGTTGTTGGGTGAGCAGGTTGATTTGCCAAGATAAATGATCATTGTCCTGTGAAGGATGTAACAGGCATACAGTCATTGAATGAATATGTTTTCAGGGAGTCTCTTTAACAATAAAGTTATTATCAATGATTTTTTTCTGCCCTTCCCAATAAGAGGTCATGTTTTGTATGGCCCTGGCATCAAGTTTGGCCATATGAAATGTTAACGAGTACTCCATTGTGGGCTTCTACTTTGTGCCATCCTTCTTTCTTTCTGCCCAAGATCAGTTTATCTTCTTTCTTTCTTTCTTTCTTTCTTTCTTTCTTTCTTTCTTTCTTTCTTTCTTTCTTTCTTTCTTTCTTTCTTTCTTTCTTTCTTTCTTTCTTTCTTTCCTCCTTCCTTCCTTCCTTCCTTCCTTCCTTCCTTCCTTCCTTCCTTCCTTCCTTCCTTCCTTCCTTCCTTCCTTTTTCTCTCTGTTTCAGACAAAGGTGTTTCTCTTTCCTGGGTCCCACAGTGAAGATGTGGAGTTGAGGTGCAACTAGTCACGGAAGGTCATATAATGGGGCAGGAAACCAGGCTTTGTTGCTGGAAACTAATGGGATTTGGGGGTTGCAGCAGAAGGTAGTGAAACTATCAGATGCATCATGTATTGAATGTATAATTATATACTCATTAGATCTGTTTTTCCATATGATATTGCATGTAGTATATAGAAGATATATCATGTATACCTAAAATATGATCTAGTGACAGTTTTTAAAAGTTCCACTTCATGGAACTTGAAATGTAATTTTTGCCATTTAACATGTTACTATAAAATGCATAGATGTGTCTGTTTTCATGGCCCATTTATGGGTATACTATGACGTGTCGGTTACCAAACCTTTGGTCAGAAAAGCTCCCCTATTCCAACTCTGTTTTTTTTTTTTTTATTTTAGAAACATAAAAGTACAAAAACATATTGACAAACAGACACCCATTATCATAGAAAATAGTACCATCACAACTAATCTATAGACAAGGTGATATGGTCTCAACAGTAGTTGTTGTTTTATCCATTGATATCTTCGAATTGTAGATGTATGGACCCATATACAGACATGCAAATTTAGTCAGACAGTTGATCCTCT